>PNEQ01042817.1:47773-91698 GCA_003012365.1 Medauroidea extradentata | reverse complement strand
TAGCGCTCTTACCTCCCTACCCGGGGCTATACTTAGGTTTGTCAAGCAATAGAGCACTCGCCTCCCTACCAAGGTGATTCGGGTTCGATTCCTAGCGGAGTCGGTCCCCGGACTTTCGCATGTGAGAATCGTGCCGTATGATGCCGCTGGTCGGCGGATTTTCTCGAGGATCTTCCGTTTCCACCACCCTACATTCCGGCGCCGCTCCATACTCATATCACGTCATCCCTCACCAGCGCTTAAGGCCTAGACGTTATTGCTGACCAAAAAAAATCTCTTCACAAAGAGGAAATTATGTTCCAATAAGTAGTTGAATAGAAAATACTGAACGTTGTTGAAATCAATTAAATCACAAAGAAAGCATTGGCATTTAAAGTAAACCAATTTAAAAAAAAACATCACAGTCTTCTATGTGTGTTCAAAGGTGACTTTATAAATAAGGTTGTGCTTTCTTCGTCGTCAAAAGTTAAAGTTTGCTACGGTTTTGATGGACGGATAACATTTTATGAGGCTGCTGATTGGCTGTAGATCACGTAATTAACGGACTCACAGACGAAATGTGAATGACTAGCTTTAGCTTTATACGCCATTTAAGAAGGGGTATGCTGTTAATTTTTTTGTTTAATTCAATGTTGATTGTATACTATCTGCGCCACAAGTCTGAGATTACAAGGTGTGGGCCCGGAAAGTAATATGCGAGGTAGTAGAATCGCTTTTATTATAAAATTCCAGAAAATATTTGTACTTTGAACGACTTGCTGGGAAGCAACATTTTAAGATTATCGTATTACAACAAATAGCCTACGTAACACATGTAATCTCGTACTACCAAATAATAAGTGCTAAATAACATTCATAGAAATATGAAATGTTTATGAATATTACCACGAAGCTAACATTGTAACATTATTCCTTGAAGGTTGAAAGTACTTTGTTTTATCATTAATATCATAGTATTTTCGTGATGGACATCGTAAGAGTAAATATTTTAAAACAATTAAAATTCACTTTTAATGGAATTTCTGGTAAGAAATTCTATTTGTCCTACTTTTATTTTTATGTCTTAGTAGTCTATTACACAGATTCTTGATTATTACACGAAGCGTGCATTGCTAACAGCACCAATGCTGTTGTAGCAATTTGTATGCGCGAGGATGTTGTCAATATTTTTGGTTACGCATATAATGAACTGATTCTTAAATTACTGTGTGTAGTGTTCTTGTTTTTTTTTTTTTTGTCATGTAAATTTATATTTTAGACGACTAGGCTCCTGGATTGTTAACTGACTCGTTGTAAACCTTCGCTAAAATATTTTTCTAAAAAATTTACTAATTAAGAAAGTTAAATATTCAGCATATCTAAGAACGAAAAATGCTAAAAGTGCACCATTTTACACCTTGAAATACCAAATTTTCCCAGGGGGAGACCCCCGAATCCTCCCTCCCCCCGTCTTCCGCTTTATTAAAGGGGTTTGCTGTTCCGTGATATAACCTCTCCCCTTTCCGGTTCCGAAATGTTGCTACACCCCTGCTCTCAAAACATTTCAGTATCGTAGCTGCCGAGTATTTTTGCTGCCTCATAAACATTTTGTTGCATTATATACGCACTATTTGGAAAATAAAGATGAGGAACGGGTAACACTTTATTAGAATGTGAAAGTAAACATTTGTAGAATTAATACAAATAAAACTGAAAGATAATAATATCGATTAATAATACACTGAAATCTGATATGTTTGGGACACGACATCAATATGTTTACTACCTACTAAATGTACAATTACTTACGAACTTGAAATATTATCCACTGTTATTCTCTAATAAGGGTGGCTAAGTGTTTGTTAACCGCAATATCACGTTGCGATTTGTGTCCTTTTTCCCCAAAGCCTTCGCTTGCTGTTGTGTGACGCCTCGCGTTCATCAGTCGCTTGCCCGAAGGCTGCCTGCCGAACATACCCGAAGCGGGACTTAGACAAATTTCCACCTTCACGAGTTGGCCCATTTTTTGTGTCCATGACTGTACAAACTTTTTCATTGTAAAATTATTTGTTTGTAAAGTTACAAGTATTTTTTGTAAAAATACTTTGGAAAATTTGTGGTCTACCAAAATCTTAGGTTGGTCAGAAATTACAGAGTTATACAAAAATCATATCCTCTGGAAATTATTTTTCTGATTAAAGTGAATTTTAATGTTGACCGTATGTATTAAAATAAAAAAGCTGTCACCAAACATGACAAAGAATGTATAAAAACCAAAAAATGATCAAGTAGTACGGAAGTGTGCGTGGTCTAGGGGTAAGATGCGAGATCGAATTTGTGTGCCTCCACGAATATTTCTATTTTCAAAATAATGTCATGTAAAATTATTTTACTCAAAAGGTATTTAATACATAAGTTCCGTGTCATTTATAAAAAAGGACATTTATATTTAAACTTTTCCTTATTGCAAGTACAACTACAAGGCTTTCCGTTATAATTTTTCGAACACACGCTCGGTACTTGTTACAAAGACAGCCATTGTAGTTTCACGAAGAATTTTTTTGGAAACTATTTTTTTCTCTGTAGAAAAACAAATACAGTCGGACTCGCATTTACGAGGACATTTGATCGATTTCCGGCTACGCCCATTCTGAGTTATATTTTCCTAAATCGCTCTAAGCGAAAGGTGCGGGATGGTTTGTTAAGGAGAATGAAGCACCAAAACAGTGAATTTTCACAATTTTCGTAAAAATTATTACAAAAAAAAATCAAGGTTCTACGATCCGTAGATGGTATGTTTAATAACTTGTAAATTATCCACTTTGTTCACTAACGTCAGAAAAGGAAATAAACTTTTCTTCCCATCTACCGTTAGTACTCCAAGTTTAAATGCGTTCAAGTGTTTAGCAAGTATAATTATATTTATTGGTTACCACATTCTGACCTTTTAAATAGTTTTGCTCCAGTTCCCAATTTTTTTTTTCCAGAAAGATTTGCAGCCGCACATGCAACTTATCAACGTTTCATCGCAATCGGGAGATTGGTACACGGACGCGTAGAAAACGAACAAACAAACAACTGTTCACTTTTGAATCATGGATGAAATTATGTTAGTTTTACTTACTCAACAGGTAGGTACCTGAAAATTTCGCGTTTTATTTATGGACACACGCAAGAATTTAATCGACTACAAAGTAGAGATGATGGAGAATCGCGAAAATGATTTGTGCCAACATACCCTTGAAAAAGCTGTAGCTTCTTGCAACATAAATATTATTCGGTTGTATATGTCTGACACAACATAGCTGTCTGCAGACCAATAACAGGAATCAAATATTACAATATCGTGATCCATATAGGTAGAGACCGAAAAATTCGCGCTTTCTTTTATGCGCAAGCTAGTGTTTCAGCAACGTTCACAATTGTCCGTTGCCTTACTCGTCACTTCCTGGAAGTAGCTGAGCCATTAATAAAACTGTAACTGAATACAATCCCATTTCTCAGTGTTAGCGAGCAGATAATAAACAGTTGCTATCTACACGATTTCACATATATTCTTGGAGGTCATTGAACCCGCGAATTTTTCCCGTCACTACTTATAGGCTCGGTCAAATAGGGTAACAGTTCCAACAAGTACAAGCTAAAGCAAGTAATCTTCTAGTAACCTGAACGTGTGTTTAAATCCAGCAAACAGTCAAGTTTACCCACGATAAACCATCATCTGTACTTATAAGTTGACGTGACTTTCTCAATTGGATCTTGCTGTATTTGACTCCTCCTGGTGAGCGTTGGGTGAATAATAAAGATGCAAGTAAATGGAGGCCACATCGTGTTGTTCTGCCGCGTCAGTGAACAGCTAATGAACAGCTGTATTCTGCTTGAGTATAGGTCATTCGGGATAAAGTGAACACTAAAAATTTAACCTTTGAAAAATATCACTAGCCGTTACTGCATATAAATTATATGATATAATGCTACATAAATTGTAGCTGTCTTACTGCTTGTGTGGTTGGCAGCGAAAATACGCAAAATAGTTTCATGCATTTTCCTATTTAAATACAACAATACAGAAAGAAAATCAACCGAAAGGGACGTAATTGTATTATGTATAATTAATAAACTTATTTTTATTAAACTGTATCGATTTATACTGACTACACAATTTACCTTACTCGCGCAACCATCAAGTGACGTGTCCAGAGAAGTTAGACGTGTCCCGTCGTTAGCCGTGACGCGCGGAAAGATACGAATTGCCTGATAACAGAACTTAAGCAGGGTTTTTTTTTTTGTGTTTACTTTATCCCGAACCGCCTATACAAAGATATATATATATATATATATATATATATATATATATATACTTGGAGGCTATCCTACAGGTCAGGGAACACGCTAATGTATCAGATTTCGAGCATTAGGCTATTTTTGGTGATTAAATTAACTCCTATCGAAAATTTGTTACCATAAATTGTGTTCCTACAACATCACGACTAGGGGCCGGAATTTTTCCCGAAAATATTTTAAACCAATTTTGTTTCAATACTTCATGTGTAGCGACGAATATTTGTCGCGAAAATGTTTGTGCTAACATACCCTTGAAAACTCTGTAGTTTCTTGCAACATATATGATTGGTAGGGACCTGCAAAATTCGCGTTATTTTCTAACAGTAGGCTGCACTACAAACAATTGTACAATCGTACCACGTCTAGCATTATTAAAAAATTTCGTGGTGCGCTTAGATGACATCTTCTGGCCAATAGTAAAAGTTCTCCGATAGAGTAGCAAGTAATATGTAGCGCAGTCACAGTCAAATTACACCACCGCCGTGCCTATGAAAACACGAAACGTGTTTGTATATGTATAGCACAGTGAAGGCTAGCGCGTTACCAAATAATAATGCGAATTTTGCAGGTCTCTAATGATTGGGTGATGTACGTCTGCCACAACGTAGCTGTCTGCCGACCAATAACGGGCATCAAATGTTACGATATTGGTAGGGCCCGGTAGTTTTCGCGAAAAGATTTTTGCAGCACTTTGTTTCAGTGCCTTACGTGCGCACCTGCATTTATGCTTTGTGGTCAGTGATTGGATGCCGTAACACCCAGCGTGTGGAGGTTACACCCGCAAATCACAGACTGGTGTGTCACAGATATCTGTGTACTGATTGGCACAGTCAAATGAATAACTACTCTGCACAAAAACACTCTGTCAATAGCCATGAAGTTGAACTGCAGGTGTGCACGTAAGACACTAAAACAAAGTGGGGCAAAAATCTTTTCGCGAAAACTACCGGGCCCTAGATATTGGGATTCTTATTGGCTCAGTCAAATAGCGTAACAGCTATAAGTACAAGCGAAAGCCAGCAGTATTTTTGTAAGCTGAACGTGCGTTGAAACCCAGCAAACAGTCAAGTTTTCCCGTGAAAAACCATCATCTCTCCTGACGAGTAGAAGTACGTCATTTTCGCGGATTCATCTGGCAGCAGCCTAGACTTGTCAGTCCTATACACGCACTGGCCACAATCGATTATCTATTGGCTTATAACCGTACAAGCAGGTAGCAAGCGATAGCACTTTACTTCCTTATTTACTACTGGCTTGCAGTAGTCAAACGCGTTTCGTAACAGCCGCCAGCAAGTCACAGACATGACAATGAAGTATATACATAATTGGCGTTCAACCTGACCTGGAATGTATCTGCGAAATTTACGTACCACTACTGATGAGTAGGCCTACATCTCGAGTTCTACTTCATGGTTACTTAATGTGTATATTTGTGCAGAGCCGTCTTTTATTTTACTGCGCCAATCAGAACAAGGTTAACGGTGACACCTCACGTGTAGGATTTGCTGATAGAACTCCCACAACGTTAGGAGTTAATACATCCAATCACTAGGGACCTTGTTTTTTCCGCGAAAAGATTTTTCCCTCACTTTGTTTCCGTACCTGACGTGCACATCTGCAGTTATGCTTCGTGGTCAGCGATTGGATATTTTAACTATCACGAACCTTGAGATTCTACCGACAAATCACAGACGTGTGGTGTTGCAGGAACGTTATTGTAATTGGCTCAGTCAAATGAGAAACGGCTCTTCACACACAAACACACACACACACACACACATACACTGCCAATAACCATGACGCAGACACAGACTAAATAGTAATACAGACATGAAACGATGTGTCGGCTCTTTTGATACGGGCGAACTCCGTCACTTATTGGCTGCCCAAAGCTGTCGCTTACTAGCCCCGTGTCTGTTTGGTTCCTGCATGTTACGGCAGGTTTCCTATTGGCCTGGCTGCCGGCTAGCAGGGCAGCCACCTTACGCTGATTGGCGGTAGGCGTCTCCGCCATGTTGCTGGCCAGGGAAGCCATTTTGCTGGCGTGTGTGTCTGAGTTCGCTTTCCTACCAGCTGTTTCACTTCTGTATACCTAAATATTCTGTGACAACAAGATGCCTTGGAGTTTTTTTTTTTTGCGAAGAGTTAAAGAAACATAAAACCACTTACTTAAATCCAAAAATAAGTTGTTTTATGTTTGATATCTTCATGCAAATAGCTTGAGACAGTTAATATCAGCGTAATTAATTTAATTTTCGTTAGACATTTGGTGTAAGTTGACACAAGTGTTGATTTTTACATGCCGTAGGACCTAAACGGAATTCTATGCATGCTAAATAGTTATACACGAAGAAAATTTCAGGAATTAGTAAATTCCACAAAAGTAACATAGTTTCGTACCAATATTAACTTAACATTTTTACACATTCAAGCCATCTAAGTCTCATTGAAAAATAATACCGCTACGAAAACCCTGCATATCTGTTTGCAGTCCAGCCGTATAGGCGATGCCGTTCTCGCGGAGTGTAATGGTTTAGCCCTTATCCCTCCCGTATTTCCAAATCACTATACTCTAAAAATCCATGTGCCACAACACATGTTTTTTCTGACTATATGAGCCACAGCAAATTAGCAATGCAGCAAACAAAAATTTTTAAGTGTTAAGTATTAGTATAGTGATATTTTTTATTAGAGTTAGTTGTAACTTTTTTAGACCACCTTTATATGTAAAATTTATTCTACGAAGAAAAGAAAACAAGGATTTAACATTACACCTTAAAATAAATCTTTCTGTGCGGTAAAACTACTTTCATAGCCAAGCAAAATTTTTTAAGTTGCAAAGAAATAGTTCTTAATGTGTAGACACGATACAAAGGTATCTTCAAGTCAAATTTGCTTGTGAAATTATTTTATTATATTCTTATACATTCCCCAACTAGCGGCTGCTAATAAATATTTTGAGAGCAATACAGCGAGCCTGACATTTCTTGCGATGTGGAAACTTCTTGCGACTAACTCTGGAACTGTTCTTGAAGATCGGGGAAAGTTTGAAGGAAACATCAGGGAGATCGGCAAGCAGTCGACCTGTCTCACCTTCAAAAGTCACGAAGTTGCTCATATTGCACTTTAGTGTATGTCACGTTTCGTCTCGCAAATTCGAAGGCGACACACATTCGGAGTTGTTCGCCCTGTCTTCCCCCATAATATACACGTTTATTGGAGGTACGTCTATTTCGCGGATTCATCTGGCAGTAGCCCAGATTGCTCAGTCCTGTACACGCTCTGGATACAGTCGATTATTCATTGGCTTACAATATTACAATCATTTCCTTATTTACAGAGACATGCAAATTTCGCGTTATCATTTCGTAGCAGACTAAACTTCACTTTCCTATACATACCAGAGCATAATCTGCGATTCAATTGGCCACGAACTTTTATGTGTTGTCATTTACGTGTGTTACGTTTTAAGAGATTGGCCTCTTTACCGTGTAAGAAAGTCACGACAATATCAGCCAGCGGGAGACTTCGAACAAGCCTATAGTCACTTGGAGTCTAGTCAGCTGTCAGAAAATAACGCGAATTTTGCATGTCTCTACGTATTTACTACTGGCTTGCAGTATTCAAATGCGTTTCGTGACAGCCGCCAGCTAATCACACACGTGATTATGAAGTATATATTTTTGGCGTCCAACCTGACCTGGGATGTATTTGCGAAAATGACGTACCTTTAACATCTATTATAACAAGTGAGAACTTTCTGGTCACAATTTCCTACTCTTGAACTTACCAATAGCTTTAACGAAAACTTTAATTTTTCACACGAGTTAGTGAGTGAGAGATTTTGGCCAGCGCTTAGCATTGAGGTCTTCAGCGTTGGTGAGGTGTGATACGACGTGGGCATGGAGCAGCACCGGAATAAAAGGGCGTGGGAAACGGGAGCTTCCCGAGAAAACCCGCCGACCAGCGGCAACGTCCGGCGAGATGTATATATAAACAGGATGTCTAGAAACGGCCGTATAAAAAACACACTGCGAATCCTGCGCTGAACTGGCGATGAAAATGTGCGTGGAAAAATGTTCTATGAGGACATTTTCCGTGCACAATGTGGCAACACAGCAGCGAGTAAGTCCCTTCTTGCGATTCGCTTCCATGTATTATTTTTAGAGCCACGATTTTATGGCGAAAAGATTTTTGCAACATTTGGTTTCGATGCGTCATGTGCACACCTGCAGCTCTGCTACATCGTCTGTGGTTGGATGATTTTACTCTCACTTGCCTTGGCAAATTATAGACGTTCAGACTCACAATAATCTTATTCTGATTGGTGCAGTAAAATGAGAAACGTGTCTGAACAAAGACACGCTGCCAATAACCTTGAAACAGAGCTGCCGATGTGCACGTGAGTCACTGAAACAAAGTGTGGCAAAAATCTTTTCGCGACAAAATCGTGGCCCTAACTATTTTATGTACATATGTCACGCCAAGGAAACTTGAAATCTCGCTTGGAGTGCTCGGGATATGATCCCTAGCCCATAATATGATGACCAGAACTGTGATAGTTAGAGGTACGTAAATTTCGCAGATACATTCCAGGTCAGGTTGAACACCAATTATGTATACTTCATTGTCATGTCTGTGACTTGCTGGCGGCTGTTACGGAACGCGTTTGACTACTGCAAGCCAGTAGTAAATCAGGAACTAATGCGAAGTGCTATCGCTTGCTACCTGCTTGTACGGTTATAAGCCAATAGATAATCGATTGTGGCCAGTGGGTGTATTGGACTGACAAGTCTAAGCTGCTGCCAGAAGAAATCCCCGAAATTGACGTACCTCTAGTGATAGTTAGACATCTGCGTAGTGCGAGAGGTAGGCGCACCGTTGTTTTAAAAATTAATTTTGTACCAATTTGTTTTAATGATTTACGCGTTCATCTGCAGCTTCGCTTTAAGGTTATAGTAGGGACCCAAATTTTTGGTGAAATTAATTTTGCAACAACTCAGTGCCTTATGTGCACACCTGCAGCTATACTTGAAGGTTATTGGCAGCGTGTTGTTGTACAGAGACTTCTTTCGTTTGACAGCACCAATCAGAACAAGGATATTACGACACCACGCGTCTGTGATTTGCGGGGCGAACCCTAAGACGTGTGAGAGTTAAAACATACAATTACTAAACATGAAGCAGAATGCATATGTATACGTAAGACACAGAAACAAGTTGTTGCAAAATTATTTTCGCGAAAATCAGGGGTCCCTAGTTATTGGTAGGGACTGGAAAAATTCGCGAATTCAATGACCTGTAGGCTAAAATCAAATATCCTATGCATACTCAAGCCCCGACTATTTGTCCGCTACCTGATACTCGGTGAAATAACAGAAAATAAACGAATATTCGGGGCTTGAGTATGCATAGTGTAATGGATTCTATCCTACATGTCATTGAATTCGCGAAATTTCCGGTCCCTATATATAGGGACCCTTGTTTTTCGCGAAAAGAATTTTGCCTCACTTTGTTTCCTTGCCTTACGTGCACATCTGCAGTTCTGCTTCGTGGTCAGTGATTGGATATTTAACTGTTACGAGCCTTGAGATTCTACCGGCAAATCACAGACGTGTGGTGTTGCAGGAAAGTTTTTGTAATTGGCTCAGTCAAATGAGATACGGCTCTTCACACAGACACGCTACCAATAACCATGACGCAGAATTGCAGATGTGCACGTAAGGCACTGAAACAAAGTGGGGCAAAATTCTTTTCGCGGAAAAACAGGGTCCCTACCTATATATAGGCAGTGTGTTTTTGACCCCAGGTGGAGTTCATTTGACTGTACCAATGAAAATTAAGTTACCGAGACGCAATACGTCTGTGATTTGCGGATGGAAGCCTCATAGTTAAAAAGAACCAATCACTGACCGCGAAACAGAGCTGCAGGTGTACACACACACAACTGAAACAAGATGGTTCAGAATTTTTGTCACACTAGATCAGTGGATCTAACAAGAATCGGCATACTCCGTGCTACGTTGCCACATTGTGCGCGTAAAACTTCACCATACAACGTTTTGCCATGAACATTTTCACCGCCAACTGTTTCCAGAATTCGCGTGGTGCTGTTTTAATAGGCCGTTTCTACACAACCTATGTATACATATAAATAAAACACATTATCTTATAGTTTCACTATCGTGGCACAAGGTAAATAGTCGACTGAATTATTTAATATGTAGCATGAGATTGGTGCCCGTCGTTTACTTTATCGTTAATTTAGCTGTCAGCTTAATTTGAAGGAATATTAATACTTTCTAATAGCACTCTTTAACGAAAGGCTATTGAAATATACATCCTCATCTTTCATTAGTATTCCTATTACTTGCTACGTGGAAGAGGAAAGCATATGTGTTTATGAAATGCCAGGAATATAAACAAACTTTTAACAAAACGCAACTAATTTTGTACGAAAATATTACATACTTCGGAATTTTTTGGGGTTAAGTACTGAATAACTCGCTTTTTTGCTATCTGCCTCGTAAAAATTTTTATTGTTATAAAATGCAATGTGCTTTGAAGTATAGATCATAAAATCTATTCAAACGGCTTTATTTATTTTTGTCGTGTTCCATGACGTGCAAAATTCGCTGCTACCGAAATAAGCGACAGGTTGAACACCAGTTTCGTTGCAAGGACGACGATAAGTAGTTAAGTTAATACTGCTTCATGCTATGGAGGAAAGTTAAGGGATAAATTACAACGAAGATTGTTCGATAATGAGACATAAATTAATTTTAAAGATCGCGTGTACTCGCATCTCGGCCTTGGGAAAAATGTATTTTATCTTCTTCAGAGAGAAAATTAACTCAAATCCAATAAGTCACATTGACATGAACGAAGGCAAACTCATACGCATGGATATATAGCTATTAAATGTGCTTTTTAAGAGATATTCGTTTACTATTTTTGTGCCTTGTGTGACAATAAATATTTATTTTTCGTGCCGAGAAACAACGTCCTTCAGCGATGGTTATCTGTGAAGTTAACGTGGTAAATAATAATATAATTGTTTAAATACTTTGAAGTAAGTTACACAATTGAAACAAATTCATGGCATATGATTTAAATAATCTATTATTATCTGACGTAAATATATAGAACTTCTTGTAACAGAAGAGTCCTATCACTGAAAGTATGGCACCAGTCAGCATTTATATATATGCAAACATATATGTGTGTAAATGAGTTATTGTCTGGGAACGTATTCATATTTTCTGTTACAACAGCAATATAGCTGTCGAGAGAAAGCGCATTTAACATGTATATCACGTAGTCCGTAGCATGTGAGAAAAAAAAGTAATTTTTTTAATGACGATTATTTATTTTTACTGTTTTATTATAGGCGTTTAGGAATTGCAATAAAATAAACTGTAGATATATGTTTTAGTCAATAATACCACTTATGAAGAAACTAGCGTTTGTCAGCTAAAAGTGACGTTAATACCCATTTTGTTAAAATATTAAATATAGCCTATAAAGTAAATAAATATGTACTTGACTGAAGATAACGTCTCGAAGAGTTCATATATACATATATATATACATACATACGTACACATAAACTCATATAAATATAGGCCTCCTTCCTTCTTCCCACCGTAATGCAGTATCCGTAAAGACTGTATTTAAAATATTTTAATCAAGGTTTACATTATAAATTAAAGCGTTTCATAAGTATTTATTTGAATTCATATTTTCAAGCAGCCTGATGAGTGATTGTAATAATTCAGGAAAATATTTCTGGTGACTGTGTGTGCTTAGAGACATATTATATGTTACAGCAAGACACTGTTAGGTAATGGCAAAACATTTGCTAATGAAAACACAATCGTATCTTTGTCGACTATGGCGATGCAGGGAAGTATCGTACACGGACAATGCCACTTCTCGATACACTATAAAATTACACTGCTCTGGGGACAACTGTGTAACGAAGTTGGAGCCGGGAAGGCACATTATAACACGGTTTCCCACTTCCAGATGAAAAGAGCGGGAGAGACGGGGTTGTTGGTTGGAGGGGGGCAACATCCACGTTAGCAGATTATCGGCGATACGACCATGCGCTGGCGTCGCGTCACGAGCAAAGTGACTCTCCGCAATCTCTGTCGCCAGGGTCGGGGGATAAGCCACTGCTCCCAGCTTCCCACGTGGACCGCTTTGTGAAGGGATCTCGATGGGATTGCATCCCTCCCCTAACCTTCTCCCAACTATACAAGCACACCCCTCGCACATCAGATCTAGAGGCAGACGTTCCGGGCTCTCAGTTGGGCGCGACTGCTCGGAGTCGAGATGTGGTCATCCGCCCCATTAGCGCAGTCGGTCGCGCATACACTATACGGCAGTTAATCACCACTAACCCCCTCCCCCTTTTCCACTAATGTGCTTAACCGAGATCTGGTGTGCAGGAGCTACCGTCTTTCGCCGCCGTTCGCAGCCACAGGATCATTCCGGGGTCGATTTGAGAAGGTCCCCGCTCTTCAAATTGAGAGCACCACATCGGTGTTCTGAGCGTGGTTTCATCCGGCTTTCAATTAGCGACCCGGTGAAGCGATGAGATGAGATTTTGGTCAGCGAGGTTTTCAGCGCGGGTTAAAGGAGTAATTGAGCTGCCCCGTAATGGAACGGGCGGGATAAACTGGGGATTCCCTAGAAATGGGTTCGTCCGACATGATTCCCACACACATGCGAAAATACAGGGACCGACCCAGCCGGTATCGAACGCGGGTTGCTTTAGTGTAAGGTGGCCCCTTCAGTGGTCCAGTGTTCAGGGCTCTGGTGGGCAAATATTTCTTCGTCTTCCGTCGTATCTGAGCTCTCTTCATGGACTGAAGAATCGTAAAGATAGAAACACAACGAGCTAGATATGAGCTGTTTACTCACCAAGGACCGAAGTGATATAGCACAATCACTGTACCTTCAGAGAAAGCGTGCGGTGCTATCTACATACATTCCAAAATGGCTCTTCCTTTACCAATAGTTAGCAATAAAACATTTACGTCAACTGACGTGAAGCAACCCACGTCTTTTATTACACTAAAATAAAAATGTTGGTAAATGTTTTTTTTATTATTATTATTTTAAGCTCATTAAAAGAAAATAAGTTATACTGAAGTGTGTGACGGACATCCAATCGTTGTTAAACAAAATGTTTGTATTTAAAGATTATTTTTAAATGTTTAATTCATATTCTTATAAAAAGCCTTTTTTATACTATAATGTTTATGTTTGAATATATGGGGACATAACCTTTGATAAAATCATAGGGAAATACAGCACATATTTAGTTAAATATTACATCGTAAGATGTAAGATGACAGTTTCGCCATAGGATGTTTCATAAAAGAGAAATATTGGTAAAAATACTACGTGAATGTTCAGTGAGCATCGCGTAAAGTCTAGGTAGAAGGTTGATACGCATGTTGTGTCGCCATTAAGGCCCTTCTAGACCCTACCCCCCCCCGGCCCGATGCTTTAAATAATTCCACATATGCGTAGAGGCGGGATAAATTCGTGGGTTAACTGACCTGTAGGCGAGCCTCGAAGATCTTCTGTGTACTTGAGTATACAGCAGCTGTTCACTAGCTGCTCGCCTACACAGTGATATGGGCCTGCATTTAGATACATTTTTATTATTGGCTGAGCGACTTCCAGGAGGTGTCAAATATGTCAAGAGCCAATTACGAAAGTGACATGAACTTGTCGTTACTGAAATTCTTGCTTGTGCCTAAAAGAAAACACGAATTTTAAGTATCCCTACCTATGTATCATTTAAATGACAGTCAAACAGTCAACTTTTACTAAATCTTAAGTATATTTTGTATGGTGGTGAGATGTTGTTATATACTGTCATGAGAAAATTGTTTTAAAACATAGAAAAAGTATTTCTAAATATTAATTATGAAAACCACAAGTACTTGGTTTAGTAATTTGCAATACAAGTTCGAAAATTGCGTTATATTTCAATGTCGATATGAATCCCAAAATAAATGTGAAACACGCCAGTTCACGATAAATAATTCAGACAGAAATTCATTGGCGGGTTTGCACATAGCTGCATTTTAATTTTTATGATGACATTGAAAGTAAATGTAGTTAAAAGAGGTGAACAAACTGCTCGATTCCAGCAGAAATTTCTGCAAGAAGTTGTTATTCTTTAAAGAAACACTAGATGCAATGTATACCATTATACTAATATTGTTTAATTTTTTATTTCACAATAATAAATGTTAAAAAGTTCTTAATTTGGTCTCCAGTAGTTGAGTGATTTCATCATATTTGATTTAATGTAAATCACAAAACCATTAAAAATCCTTCAAATTAAAAAAAAAAAAAAACTATATATTTCGCAGTCTTTAGGTGCGGCAAATTGTGTCTGTTTAGAAAAACGTATTAAAAATGTACAGTTATCGTGCAGTAGCAAAATGCAGTATGTTTAGAAACATGCAAAATTCGCGTTATTTTCTGACAGCTGACTAGACTCCAAGTGACTATAGGCTCGTTCGACGACTCCCGCTGGCCGATGTTGTCGTGACTTGCCGCGGAGAATGTTTACACGGTAGAGAGGCCAGTGTCTGTAAAGACGTAACACACATAAATGACAACACATAAAAGTTCGTGGCCAATTGAATCGCGTATTATGCTCTGTTATGTATAGGACAGTGAAGTTTAGTCTGCTACCAAATAATAACGCGAATTTTGCATGTCCCTAAGTATGTTGTAATAAATTAAATAGTCCATAATATCTTACCAGTATTGATGACACAGTAATTTATACTAAATGTTAAAATTATGTATACATTCTCGACTTTTAATATTTATACGGTAATTAATATGCAGAAATGTGTAACACATTACAAAGGCTTTTTGTGTGCTGCTAAAATTTAAAAAAATATGTTTTCTAAGCAATGTCCGTTGAAATATTGTTACGATTTTTAAAAAGAAAGTTCAAAATTGGGGATGACACATAACTAAACTGCACTGTGCTTCGCCCATGAATGCTTCGGGCCAGAGCCGCGACCTCTAGTATTCTCGTCAGCAGTACCGTCGCACGAGCCCCGACACGACTTTGCGAGGCTTGCAACGAAGCAGATTCTCCATTACCAGCGCGTAATCGAAGCGTTAACGACGGCAATTACCACGGGCGTGTGCAAATTTGCCGTACTGTTCGGGAAGCTCGCAGGGTATTCAGTCCCCTTACAAAGCTAGCTCGACACTTTGTCCCACCCCCTAGCCTCGACGCTGGTCGAAGATGCGATCACGGTGCAACGCGTGTTCCCTCACGTACACCAACTTTAACGACATCACGTGAGGCCGAATGTGTCTTCGCGAGCGTTGTTCATATTTAAACGTGGCTCTATTGAGAATGCCCTGCTTACTTCCTCGTTTACGGGCCGTTGTGAGCTTTTCCCGCTGCTACGAGTAAACTTTTAACATCGTGTGGGCTTCTTTCTTTGGTTCGTACGACTACGTCAAACGTAAAAACGTTATACCGTAGATAAATACCATAGTCGCGGAACTTCTCATTCTCCTAGAATCAGAAAAAAAAACAGTTTTCAATACTTTAAACACTGAAAGGAATTTTGACCAAGTACATGTTTTATCACGGTATCTCGTGGGATGAAGTCATCTTGGGGAATATACCAAACATAGGCAGGTTTTTTACGATCTGTTTATTATTATTTCGTCTTTTTCTTTACAAAACTTAATTTTTATTACAACATCCCACAAAGACCCGAGAAAAAAAAGTTATAAAATCGTTACGTAATGAGAGAGAGTGAGATATTTTGGTCAGCTCTTAACAGCGAGGTCTTTAGCGCTGGTGTGGGATGACATGATGTGAATATGGAGCAGTGCCGGAATGAAGGGGCGGGGGAAACGGGAGATACCCGAGAAAACCCACCGACCAGCGGCGTCGTCCGCCACGATTCCCACATTTGAAAATCCGGGGACCGACCCCGCCGGGAATCGAACCCGGATCGCCTTGGTGGGAGGCGAGAGGTCTGACCTCTTTATTTTTTTATTTTTATTTTTATTATTTTTATGTTTGGTGCAGTGGCGATGCGGAAGCTTCCGCATCACCACTGCACCAAACATTCCCCCCTTTAATGTGACTTAATTTGAGTGACCACAGTGCTTTTCGTGAGACAATTTGTATAGTGACAATTTTTGAGACACAAATGGACAAACACAAATTTACACCCAGCCAGACCTGGGAATCGAACCCAGAACCCACCGCACCAAAGCCGGCCGCTCAACCAACTGAGCCACGGGGGGTCGGCCCCTCTCGGCCACGGCGGCCCTCGTTACGTAATATTTTCTTGCACATTTGCTCAAACGTTATGGTAGATGATGGTTAGAGATGATGGTTTATCGCGGGAAAAGTTGACTGTTTGATGGGTTCCAACACACGTTCTTTTTACCAACAGTTTACAGGCTTTCGTTCGTACGAGGAGCTAATAAGCCAATAAGAAGACAGCTTTTATTTTATTTGATGCCTGTTACTGGTCTGCAGACAGTTATGTTGTGTCAAACGTATACCGCCCAGTCGTACCTTGGAAGACAATTAATAAAGCCACATTTACGGATTGTATTTGCCGGTTTTGATGTTTTATGTAAAAAGACACTGATCGCTTTTGCTTGAAAACTAAATTGCATTTGATGTTACAATTTTCTTAACACGTATGTCTGGCATGTTACATAACTGTAATTATGGTACATGGAATTTAGAAAAGTTTTTTGTTATTATTTTTATTGAATGTAAAAACCAAGTACCAAAAAAATGTTTATTGCTGATATATGTAAAAAAATTAAGAAAAAATTTTAACGTAACTTCACACTTACCATAATTCCATAAATCTGAAATCACTTCTATTAATTTAATTACAACTGTGTTGAAACTGACGTACAAAAACTGTGATATGCCCTAAACCGTGATTACTTTGACCTTGTTAGGTAATTGTGTGCACTCAAAATTTAGACATTTGCGTTGTTCAGTGGAAAAGGTTTTGAACTTTAACTACACGGATGAAAGGAAATGTTTTAATTAGTTGGCTCCAAGTGTCTGTTAATCAACCAAGAGACCCCAGAACTAATACTTTGAATGTTTAAGGTAACCCGTAAATGGTCTATTTCTGATTTGAATATTGCTAAAGAATTAATTATAGGTTCATCTAATTTGGTTATAACGTCCTCGCCAAATGACAGTATACTTTACGGTTTATTTACGGCTCAGAGATACGTGTATAGGAACGGAACGTCGGGTGTGAAATGAAAAGCAATCCGGATTCAGAACGTACGAGTCAGATATTCTAATGTAGTAGACCTGCAAGTGGCTGCTGTCAAAGTGACGCCGGTTCTCTCTCGTGATGAATATTGTAGCTTCATCATTAGAGATGGTGGTATATTCTGGGAAAACGTGACTGTTATGTACGTTCAGTATGTCGGAAGCTTTGTTTCGTGGCTATTGTCAGAGTATATTGGTAGGGCCACGATTATGTCGCGAAAATATTTTTGCCCCATTTTGTTTCAGTGTCTCTCGTGCACATCAGCAGCTTTGATTCATGGTTATTGGCGGCGTGTCTTTGTTCAGATACGTTTCTCATTTGACTGCACCAATCAGAATAAGATTATTGTGACTCCTTACGTCTGTAATTTGCCAGGGCAAGTGAGAATAAAATTATCCTATTACGGGCGATGTAGCAGACCTGTAGACGTGCACATGACGCGTCGAAACAAAATGTTGCAAAAATCTTTTCACCATAAAATCGTGGCTTTATATATTAGTTCATAGGCGTGGCTCATTTGACTGAGCCAATGATAATAAGGTTACTGCGACACCACACGTCTGTGATTTGTGGGTAGATCCCCAAGATGTTGAGAGTTAAAAACTGCCAATCACCGACAGTGAAGCGGAGCTGAAGACGTGCACATGATGCAGTGAAGCAAAATGTTGCATAGTTCTTTTCACCAAAGTTGACCAGCTCTAATAAAGGGGGATGTTGGCACTAGAAATCTTCGCGATAAATCAAAATATGCCTAGTTATCATATAATTGACCTGTAAAGCTATCGACGAACTAAAGTAGGTTTTCAGATCCACACCTAACAGGCGTCTAAATTTTGGAAGCTCTCAGAAGCAGATGTAGGGTGTACCACCGTACATGAACCTGTGCTGTTTACTTCTTGTGGAGCTCTAAACGGAATGAGGACGTAACTGAGCCACTAAACGGGGATGTTACATAATGACATCGCCGGAAGGCTTGGCAGGGTTATATTTAAGTTTCTTCTTCGAGCAGGTACGTCGCTACTTCACGGTTATCGACTCGGACTAAAGTTCGTAAGTTCTGAGATTTATAACGACGGTCAGCTTCGCGAACAGCCGAGGCGCTTCGGCTCCAGTTGAGCTGATGCGCACAGGTCTATCATGGAATAACTAAATATGCAGAAGACAATCCCCTTTAAGTGAAGCAAACTCAGACTTTATAAATCACGCAGTAATTTTCATTTATTATTAAAAAAACAACTGGTGTAAAAATTGCAGTCAGGTAATATACTGGAAAGGTAGCAAATTATTAATAACTTTTAAAATATTTATTTTTTCATGCTTTTTCAATATTAATTTATAAACTGACTGCTCAGTATGAAACCAAATTAATTTCGATAGTAGGCTATGCTACATTAGAAAACATACCTACAGATATTTTTGTTCTTGGGAAATGGTTGCAACAAGTTTTTGCACCAATCCTATGTACACTAAAATAAATAATGCATGTATAAAATTATAAGATACATTTCGAAAATAAGTATTTTTTTTTCAAGTATTTTATGTAAACAAAAAGATTTTCTGTTCTAAACATTTCGACGCTGGTTACATTTCTTTATTTGCTTGTAAATGTATAAAAAAATAATGCACAATGCTTAAACATGGTAAAAAAAATATATACACACATATATGTGTATATATATATATATGTATATACACGCATGTATATGTATACACACAAATACATACATATGCAGTAAATAAATAATGAAGAAATTTTGGTCAGCACTCAATACAAAAGGGGGGGGGGGGGGTGAAATAATGTGAATATGGAGCAGAGTCGGAAGGGGAGAGGGAAACGGGAGATCCCCGAGATGACCCGTCGACCAGCGGCATCGTCTGGCACGATTCCCACATGCGAATATCCGGTGACCTACCCCGCCGGGAATCGAGTCCGGATCGCCTTGGCGGGAGGCGTATGGCCTGACCACTCGGTCACCTCGGCCCCTGTACCACACAATTGGGCCTGCATTTAGTTGCTTCATCGTCATTGGTAGAGCTCCTTCGATGAGGTGTCAGTTAAGGCCACGACCTTTCATTTATTTCAGATAATTGAAAATATCTAAATTATTTTTAAACGAAATGCTTTGAAAATTTTTTTGAATGTTAACAGTAATACGATGCACAATTCACATAGAATGTTTTTTTTTTTTTTTAATAATGTATGGTTCGCCAGTAAAACATTATTTTGTTTCATTTTGGCTTACTTTCGCAACAAAATTTGTAATATTTTAAGGGGGAAAACCTACAAATATGTTTGGTGTATTACAACAGAAAAATTCAGATGCAAACAATGATATATAAGTGTTAAAACTGCCAGAATATATTTTTGATATATGTATCAGGTTGTGTTTCAAAAAATATTTTCGAAATCACTGCGAGATGAAAGATCATGGCCTTAAACCATCATTAGAGGTACGTCAATTTCGCAGATACATTCCAGATCCGGTTGAACGCCAAAAGTATACGTGTGTTTAGCTGGCGGCTGTCACGAAACGCATTTGACTACCGCAAGCCAGTAGTAAATAAGGAAATGATTCACAGAGCTATCGCTCGTAATGTTGTAAGCCAATGAACAATCGACTGTATCCAGAGCGTGTACAGGACTGAGCAATCTAGGCTACTGCCAGATGAATCCGCGAAATTGACGTACCTCTAATCATGAACCGATAGCGACAGTTACATGAACTCATAGTTGCTTGAAATGTGTCTTGCAACCAAAAGAAAACATACATTTTTCAATCCCCTAATGTGTAGATAACTGGAAATTTCGCGAACTCATTTAAGGCCAAGCTAAATTTCTAACTCCTGAACAAAAAAGTTATTCTTGGGATTGAACTACCATTTAAAAAAAGAAGTGCTAGAGTAGAACAGACCAGTAGCAAGCCTATATAAAAACTCCCCACTGAAAATAATTGTTAGATGTTGAACTGTCCACTCACTGGAGCAGCAGCCAATATACAAGTAGCTGAGGACAGAATAGGTACAGTACTGTGCAGTCCAGCCGGCTGGTCATTGAACCCGTGGCATTTCTGGGTCTCTAATAACTAAAGACCTGAAAAATTCGCGTTTTTACTTTGGCACAAGCTAGAATTCCAACAACTGTATGTTCGCGTCACTTCCGCAATTGGCCTCCGACTTATTTGACCTCTGCTGGAAATCCCTGAGCATATAATAAAAATGTAACTAATATAGACGTATACCACCTTAAGGGTGTTCAAGTGCTATACAATCATAATTTTACATTTTTATGAAATTGTGTTAGTTTTGTAGACGATAATTGTGACTACAGTTTCCTGTTATAAAACATTTTTAGCTCTCATGGTTTTCTCATAATGGTGCGTCAAAGACAAAATTTGCTTGTTCAGGTGCCATGCAAATAGCGAAAACTAATTTATCTACTTAAATGAAAGAATTCACTGTGTACTAACATCTTATGAGCTATGCAATAAAACATTTTTAAAACCCAGAACGTAATATTTCGAATTTTTTTAAAAAAGATCGCAAAAGTAAAGAACAAAGTTACAAATTCAACATTATTTTTAAATACAAAAATAGTTCATAGGATATTTTCTAATCGCTTTAATACGTAGACTACGGGATGTTATTTCACCGTGAATTATTTCAATTACGTTAGTCAATTGGTTTTTACTATTTGCATGACAACAGAACACGCAAATTTTGACTTTGACGCACCGTTATGAGAGAACTATGAGAGGGAAAATTGTTTTGAAAGAGGAACCTGTACTCACAAGTATCGTCTACAAAACTAACACTATTTCATAGAAATATAAAATTATGATTTTATCGTACTTGAACACCCTTAACTGCAATCAGCGCTTGTGTTCCTGACCATATGAAAAAAATTTAAATGGACGAATGTGTATCCGGTTGTTTAGCCTTGAGTTCCCTCTCTTTCCCTTCGGTTTACGTGCTCCATGGGCCTACCTAACTGAATTGCCTCTGACTAATGTAGCCCATTGTGAAAATACACTAGTTTGAACATTCCTACAAAAATTTACAAAAACGATTTTAATGCATGCATCATAACTGCGTACGTTGTATCAATCTTCGCCCTATGTACTGAAAAATGAATGTTAAAAAATCGCAAGGCCCATTAAAAACGTATTTATCCGCTACGGGTATTAAATTCTTGCAGGCTATCCTGCAGGTCAGTGAACTCGCGAATTTGTCCGGTCTCTGCTAATAATGTGTAAGGACAGGAAGGTTTTGCGAAAATATTTCTGTCCTTCGTTGTTTCAATGTCTTGCGTGGACATCTGCAGTTATACTTCACGGTTATTGGTTGTGTATTTGTGCAGATGCGTCTTCCGTCTGACTGCGCCAATCAGAACATGGTTAAATGCTACGACGCAAGTCTGTGGTTTGTGGCTAGAATCCCAAGACGCTGGGAGTTAAGACATCCAATCACTGGCCACGAAGCACAGCCGAAGTTGTGCACGTACATAGCCATCTTTAGTAGAAGGCCGCGGCCTTAGACTTGGCAACCCTGCACACAAGGGTCAGTTTAACACTTCTTTTCACTCTCCAACGGCAATGGCTGTACCTGATTTGTTATTGTGCCGTACACACCGGCGAATCAGGGAGAGCCACTGCCGTTGGCGAGACAAAATAAGTGTTAAAACGACCCTTTCTGGCAGGGTTGCCAGATCTAAGGCAGCGGCCTTCTAATTAAGATGGCTATGGCACGTAGAGTCACTGGTGCAGAAATATTTTCGCGAAAACTTCCTGTCTCTACTTATAAATAGAGACCGGAAAAATTCGCGGGTTCACAGACTTGTAGGCTAGTCTCCAAGAATGTATGTGTGCTCAAGCTGACAACAGCTGTTCGTTGGCTGCTGGCTTGTACAGTAAAATGGGCCCGCATTTAGTTACATTGTTATTATTGACTCATCGGCTTCAAGGTGGTGTTAAATATGCCAACGACCAATTGTGAAAGTAGCACGAACATACAGTTCATGGAATTCTAACTTGGGTCTGAAAGAAAACGCGAATATTTTCAGGTCTCTACTAAGGTTAATTCTAATACAGGTTAGAAAGAAAATACGTTTTCTTATGGGAGAGCTTGGCACAGGGAAAATTTCTGCCACTCATTTCACTTCAATCGCTAAGAGACCATAAATACACGAAACCATAGTAAAAGTTTATTTAAATAAAATTTGAAATTATATAAGTCATTTAATTTAATTTTAAAGTGAAAAGAAACAGATTTCGCGTTTTAAATTATCAACTTGATGTTACTTAAAATTCGGGAAAGCTCTGTGATTGGTCAGTTTGGTGCACCAGCACTCAAGTGGCAGAAATTTTCCCTGTGCCAAACTTATAACATTGATCTTTCTAACCTGTAGTAGAATTAACCTTATCTCTACTAATGCAGCATCTCTGTGTCAGAGAAGAGCCAACGGGACAGCTGCCGCATACAAAAGTACAACAGAGATACAAACGTAAGATGCTAGCCTACAGAGTAGTTAACCGGTAATATTTTCCGGTCTGTATATACTTACTGATGCAGTGGGATGTATAAGCTGCACGTACGGTGTTCTCTGCAGTATAAAGTGCGCAGTGAACGAAAGGCACTTGACGAAGTTAAAGTGAAGCTTAGATGCAAGTCAAAGGCGAGGAGGTAGTACTAGTGGATGTAATTTAATTGCCCTGTAATAGCTTGGCAGGTGTGCTAACCTCGGAAAACACTGTCTTACGGATCACACTTCTATAATGTTAAAAAACCAAACGTACTTTATTAAGGAATATTAGAGCCGTAGACGACAATCAAGCATTAGTTTTAAAATCGCAAGCAATACAGTTCTGAGGTCAAAGTACTAAACTAATATTGACGTATACTGTACAAAATTTCCTAGGGCATGGGATGCTTCTCACCCATACACTGTTTCGGACAGATACTTTAGCTTCCAAATAGAGCTACTGCTGTGGGGTTTTATAAATGTTTTGTATGTTAATCTGTGAATTTTTATGTAAAAGTCATCATCTTATTTTTTTACTATATACTTTATCATATCCTTCATTTTTGTGGATACATTCTTAAATTCCTCGCAAACGATTGATTTTCGGACCTATGTCCATGTAAGCTTTTTAAAATGTTTTATGTAACAAAGACATTTCCAAAATAATTGACACCAATAAATATAATGTTGAGCATTGTTAGTGTGCAAGTCTTGTAACATCAGTATAAAATAGACTGTTCCCTAAAAATATACATATGTATGTGTGAGTGTGTGTAATTTTACAAATAATAGTTAAGTGTGTAACTCAGTCGCAATTCCTATAGGACTTGAGGGAAATTATTCTAATATACATTCGCTTAAGGCGATAATTGAGGTAAATATGTGTTGGTTACAGCAGCAGTGGAGCTCACGGGTATCCACCAATCTGATTGGAAGCCAGACGATACTTTATTTTGTAAAGTTATTACAACTACGCTAGAAACAAAAACAAAAGCTAAAAATACCATAAGCAAATAACAAGAAAGTTACTGGAAAAATGTACAGTACTATGATAACAACGTTGCTTAACGTCCGTAGACTTAACTTCATGAAAATTAAGAACAATTCCATGTGTTTTGTATTCAACAGATTGTCCTTGATAAATAAATTATGAACGTTGATATTTTCTTTAAAATATGCGTAGTATTTATTCTTCGACGTTTATCTAAAAAAAAAAAAAAAAAAAAAAAAAAACGTTCTCCAACTAATTATTGCAAATAAAATTAAAATTTTCTATACATATATGTATGTTTAGTTCCATTAAATCTATGGATACCAGACTCTGGTGTAAAGACTTTTGAACTGTCTTGTTTCGTTTCATTACTTACACGGCTGTAGCTGTGTTTCATTGTTAAGAGTATGGATCGCTTAATTGAACGTGAAACATAAATAAGTTTGAGGTTAGAACTTTACAACGCGCGAGTGTTACATACATCATACAATTGACATTGAAACAAATCTGTAAAGGCGCACGTAAGGTGTTGAAATATGTTGGTGAAAAATTATTTCACCCCAATCTGTCGTCCCTAGTTATGTATAAATACAATCTTAGTGGTTTCACGACGACAAAATTAACTATTCGGCAAATTTTTTGTTGCGTATAAATATCGTACCATTGTACTTTCGAGGTTTGGCAAGTAGAGGTTTTAAATTACACAGAAATCACTGCCGCGTTATGAACAACGTAGATTTTTAAATCGAGCATTGAAATGAAAATAAATAAGTATTTGAATATTTATGCCTAACATAACGTATAATTAAAAAGTTAACTACATTGAATTTTAAATTTAATTACCGTATATTAATTACTATAAATTTCGCTGTTAACTGTCACAATTAAATATGTACTAAAGTGACTAAGTATCCTGTGACGAATTGGTTTATATTTTCAATATCTGTTTATAAATAAACTATTATAAGTCATTTTCTTACTAATGGCCCAATCGTTTCTCTAAGCTGAGAACATTTGTATCCAAATTTCGGTTGTCCATATCTTAGTTTAGCCGTTGCCACTTCAGTCTTTCTAAGCGATCCTCATGCAGAACACTTGATCACTCAGCGAAATAATACAATGGTAAAACAATCAACTCGCATTCAAGAGAAACCAGTTTCAGTTATCGTTCCTACTATCCTGATGCGACAGGTTCTTTCGTAAATTTATTCTCCTACCTCCAGTGTTCACCTACTAAAATATTGTGCTGTTTTGAGCCACAAAACATATAATTATGATTGTAACAAAATTATTAGTTATTTAATATTTTTGTGACACAATACTAGCTTTGAGTCATTGTTTGTAAATAAATTTTCCCAGGATAAGCAAAAATTCAGCTTTCGTAGTTTTGGATAAGCTGTATGCTAAAATAACAATTTAAGTTTACAAGGTTACACTAAATAATTACTAGATACATGCAAAATTCGTGTTATTTTCTAACAGCTGACCAGATTCCAAGTGGCTATAGGCTCGTTCGATGTCTCCCGCTGACCGATATTGTCGTGACTTGCCGCGGAGAATACTTACACGGTAGACAGTCCAATCTCTGTAAAGACGCAACGCACGTTCTAAATGACAACACATAAATGTTCGTGGCCAATTTAATCACAGATTATGCTATCTTACGTATAGGAAAGTGAAGTTCAGTCTGCTACCAAATGATAACGCGAATTTTGCATGTCTCTAATAATTACTGAAATGAAATCATTCACACTAAAATATAATGTCGAGGGAAACTTTAAAAAAAAGTGTATACAAAAACACGACGACTTCTTTTTATACGTAAAAATATATGACTTCAATTTTAAGATGATTTCGCAAATTTATTTATTTATTTATTATTTTTAATATACAAGAAAAATATTTGGTTGGGTTTTTATACATTTCTTTAAGTAGCCCAGGACATTTAATTCAGTACTAATTATTTAGTTTGTTTGTCAGTTGGGTTTGATTAAATGTATGTCCTCTTAGAATGGTCGTTTCAAATTGACATTATCGAAGAGAAAACTGTGAGTCAACAAATTTTCGTTCGAGGAAACTATCATCACTGGAGACATGCAAAATTCACGTTATCATTTGGTAGCAGACTAAACTTCACTTTCCTATATATTACAAGGCATAATCTGCGATTCAATTGCCCACGATATTTTATGTTTTGTCATTTACGTGTGCTACGTCTATGCAGAGATTGGCCTCTCTACCGTGTAGGCATCATCCGCGGCAAGTCACGACAATGTCGGCCAGCGGGAGACGTCGAACGAGCCTATAGTCACTTGGAATCTAGTCAGCTGTTAGAAAATAACGCGAATTTTGCACGTCTCTAGTCATCACGTGTAGTTTGTAGAAATATTCATTTTCCTGCAAATGTAACATGATTAAAGTTTTTCCAATGAGCATTCTAAAATCTTCGCCTAATTTTCCATTATTTATGGAACCATTTAATATAATTATCTTTCCTCTCATTGTAATCGCTTTATTCAGTCACAAAAACCGGGAAAGTAAATTTCGCATATATGAGTAGTCTAATTCCAAAACTCGTCTTGTCCATCACCAAGGAAAAATAAGTTTTGAACAGTTTTGTGTAGCTTGTAAATGTGCGCTGAAGTTGACGTGATGATAGTTTCCAAAACTCGCATTTTTCAATAACAGATACACTTTGAAAAACTGTTTTGGCCATGTCACAAATGGGCTCGCAAATCAATTTTTCGCGATTTGCGCAGTTTTAGTGAAAGAGGACAAGACGAGTTTTGGAACTGGACTACTCATATCGACTGTGCAACTTTTAACCAAAAGCACTTCGCGTCCGAAACACAACAGATGGATTCAATTATGAAACTGATGCGTTCTTTGAACTTATAAACTGAATATTTTTAAATATTGGAATAATTTTTTCTATAGTTAACATACTTAAAACGATTGTATTTAATATTATACTACGAACGGAAATTACGTCAAAATAAATCACGTGGGTGTGATTATTACTTAGTCTTAACTTCCTTGTTCTTTTTGTAAAGTGTTCTAAATAAATTTTGTGTGAAGAGTAACATATGCGTTACTCTGTGTATACTAGTATTAGAATTCGATGTGCACCCCTGACAAAACTAGTTATCTAAGCCCCTTAGCAGTTACGCGAACCGAATCAGTATAGCAGTTTACTCACATTACTCGTGTAGTAGTCCTATCGATCTTCCGTTGAACAACTTCCTGTTTTACGTCGTTATTTCCGACCATGGTCAGCGGCGTTATCGATTACTCATTCTGATGACTTCCTGCTGTATAACCACAATCCGGCCATAGCTATATCTCATTAGGTTTATGCGATTCGGAGATAAAATTATTCGCGAGAAACTCCATGACGAATAAATTTTACACCGAATTTGAAGGAGTAAATTCGAATTTTTTAAAGTGTTTAACGGTCTGCAAAAAGTGGTCAACTATATCGCGAAAACACGAAGTTTGTTACTACAAATTACGATGAAATTATGTCACTTTTCACAACTGCTGCCTCGACGTAAAATTATCGTAGTCTCGCACTTTTAAAGAATCTCTTAAATGGCGTGTTATTTTTTTGGCAACGGGCTAGAATTCACTTGTCTATACTAACCTGAACACACTCCGTGTTGTTGTCTGCTCCTGGCCTTCGTATCTTTAGTACGCCCACGTTACAGAATAGACAGACACTGGAAAATCGCGAAAAAGTTTAAAATAGTCTCCAATGAACTGTATTATATTAACCGTGACACGTGTGAACAGTTTTGGGACAAATCACACACGCTGTGTGTCCAAGCTGTGCAGTTCGAACTGGGCCTGTTGTAGAGAGAAAGATTGCTACAAATAAACGAAAGCCAATGTTGATACAAAACATTCAGTGTTATATACATCACGTTGGAGACTAGCAAACAGTCAACTATTCCCGCGATTTTCCAGTGTCTCTAAAGATAGTGTCACAAGTCCTTCAAAGCGCGCCACACGAACTACCAGCCAACGACAGAAGTCAGAGACCACACAGTAACTTAAAGTCTAGCCTGCCGTCAGAGAATAGCGTGAAATTTGCATGTTTCTACGCAGTGATATGCAGGACGTATCAGTACTACGATTACAAACTTCCAGGAGAGATAGTGTACACTCAGACGATGGGAAATCACACAGCAATACATGGTTGGAAACTCTTTCCTGGCGCTGTAGTGACAACACAAAACATTAGAAAGATAGGACACCACAAACAGCAGGAGAAAACATGTTTATTAATCCTTATACAGCAAAACTGCTGGGAAGTCTTAGGCTGGTGATGACGAATGATGTCTCTTTATGTTTTTTATTAGTTTATATACGTATAACTGAAAATTCAACAATTTTTTAAAATACAAAGTTGTTCAGTGTGAATTCGTATCTAATGGCATTTTTTCCTCTTGTTCTTGTCCTTGATTTCGTGTATTTTGTGTCGCAGGAAAGTGTTTCCGGCCATGTATTGCTACACTCTTAAAAATTATTTGTAAGTTTGCCACGCGTGCGTATAGGAGTGCTAAGAAAGTAGGTATGGTAGAAGATTTTCTCAAACATCCATGTTAGCACTCCTAACGTTTTTCTTAAACAGTCAAATGTATACCGAAGTTACCAGACTTGTATTGTAATAAGTGTAAATGTTTGCATATTTACAAGGCGGAAGTATGGTAACTGTCCCATACTGCGTTTAAGTTAATAACACCCTAAACATTTTAGGAAGTTTTTTTTTTTTTTACAGTGTATGTGATTTTCCATCGTCTGGGTGAACTCTATCTCTCCTGAAAGTTTGTAACCGATGTACTGATAAATTCAGTGCAAGCGTATTTTACAAAGTCAGTAAGTATTTTCCTTCTTTTTCAGCGTCGACGTTAATAAACTATGTAAGTGTAAAATGTATAATAATACTGGATCGTAAATGTGAGGGAAAGCAAGCTGCAACTCTGCTTCGTAGCCAGAGATTGGATGTTTTATATCTCACGTGACTTGAGGTCCTGTGACTGTGAGATAACTGTGATTAGCGCAGTCAAATGAGAGACTTCACTTCACAAAGGCACGATGCCAATAACCATTAAGCACGTAAAACACTGAAGAAAACTGGGGCAAAATTATTTGCGCGAAATGGGCGACTTGAAGTACACGCCCCCCTGACGTCACACCGCAGGGGAAATACTGTGGGAAACAAAGCTTGTTTACAAACATGCTGATCTGTTAGTTGGTAATTGAAGAAAGCAAAAATGTTGCGCATTCATAGATTTGCACGCAAGGGTAAAAAATATTAGTTTCAATTTCATAGTTAAGATACGCAAACACATAAGATTAATGTTTACCTGAAAAAGCGGCAAATTCCAAACAAATAATCAATTTTCATGACGTACATCTCATCCGGGGCATGTGAAGCCAAACTGATAAATGAAGGTTATGTTCGGCTGCGGTATCCATGGAGATAGGAATTGTATCACACACCTGACTGAAGCTCCGCCTCTTTTCAAGTCGTCCATTTTCGTGGACCTAGCCAGACTCTCCGGATTGGCATTGTAGGAGAAATAGGCCTACATTGTCCTTACGATGGCACTGCATCAGAAAGGAGACAAAATCCCTATACGATGGTTAAAAAACCGATGGCGCAGATTAACGTGACACGTTAATTTGGGATGTTAATGAAAAATTGCAAGTTCAAAATGTTGTCGGACTAGGTGTTAACGTAGACTTTGGGGTTAAAACCTAGAACACGAGGGTTAAAAATGATATAGCGATTAATTTTTGTGATACACTTGCTGTTCACCAATTAGTTACAAGACACATGGAAGTTCCTGCGAAAATATTTTTACCACTTTGTTTTAATGCCTTGTGTGCAAATCTGCAGCTCTGCGTCATGTTTATTGGCTAAGTGTATTCGTACAGAGCCTCCTTTCATTTGACTGTGCTAATTGAACAATGTCAACTGTGACACCATACATCACTGATTTGCGGATACAACTCCACTACGCTAGGAGTTAACACATCCAAGCACTGGCCACGAAGCCCAGCTGCAGGTGTGTACGTAAGACACTGAAAGAAAATGGTACAAAAACCTTTTTGCGAAAACTTCCTGTGTCTAGTGATAGCTAGAGCCACGATTTTATGGCGAAACGATTTCTGCACCATTTGGTTTCCATGCCTTATGTTGACATCCGTAACTCTGTTTCATGGCCAGTGATTGGACGTTTTAACTGTGACACGTCTTGAGGTTCTACTGACAAATCACAGACGTATTGCGTCACAATAGCCTCACTGTTATTGGTGCAGTCAAATGAGGGACGTGTCTGAACAAAGACACGCTGCCAATAACCTTGAAACCGAACTGCCGATGTGCACGTGAGTCACTGAAACAAAGTGTGGCAAAAATCTTTTCGCGACAAAATCGTGGCCCTAGTTACTGGAATTCTAGCTTGCACCTAAAAGAAAACGCGAATTTTTCATGTATCTACTCGTGTATGTATAACTGAGAAGAACGTTACAGTGCCACGATACGTCTGCAATTTACTGGCAGAAGCCTAAGGCCCTGAGGGTTGAGACTTACAATCACTAACCACGAAGCAGAGCGGCAGATATGTACGAGTCATCAAAACAAGGCAGTACAGAATTATTTTCGCAAAAAATAAGTGGTGATTGAGCGAGAGATTTTGGTCAGCGCTTAACATCGAGGTATTTAGCGCTGTTGAAGGTTGACACGAAGTGAGTACGGAGAAGCACCGGAATGAAACGGCGGGGGAAACGGGAGATCTCCGAGAAAACCCGCCGACCAACGGCATCGTCCGGCACGATTCCCACATGCGAAAATCCGGGGACCGACCCCAAAAAATAAGTGGATATGTGTATGCGTGTTAACCTTGCAAATATGAACGTGTTTAGCTCGGGTTTCATTCCGGCATGTTCGTCTGTAGCTGCAGATTGGCTAATGACTGGCCGCCGTATTGATGTCTCTTGCGGCTCGAGCTCGCCGTTTTTTTTTTTTGTTTCTGTGTTCAAGATGTTCAACGCTTGAATAAATACAGTGAACTGAAGAACGTGAGTTAGGGTGTTATGAGTAGGGCCACGATTTTGTCGCGAAAAGATTTTTGCCCCACATTGTTTCTGTGTCTCCTGTGCACGTCGGCAGTTCTGTTTCAAGGTTATTGGCAGCGTGTCTATGTTCAGATACGTTTCTCATTTGACTCCACCAATCAGAATAATATTATTGTGAGTCTGTACGTCTATAATTTGCCAAGGCAAGTGAGAGTAAAATCATCCAACCACAGACGATGTAGCAGAGCTGCAAGTGTGCACATGACGCATCGAAACCAAATGTTGCAAAAAACTTTTCGTCATAAAATCGTGGCTCTAGTTATGACTGTTCAAGTGGAATAAAATCATGATTTCGTATTTTCGTAGAATAGTGTTAGTTTTGTAGACGGTACTTGTTAGAACAGTTTTCTCTTACGAAATAATTTTAACTGTCATAGTTTTTTCATAATGGTACGTCTAAGTTAAAATTTGCACGTTACGCTGTCATGCAAATAGTGAAAGTAAATTGACGTAATCAAATGGAATAACTCACAGTGCAATATAATGCCATGGACTACGTAATCTTATGTGTATAAACCCACGTTACCTATTATAATAGATGGTGAAATTTAGCGAATGCAATGGCCTGCATGTCAGAATCAAATATCCTATGCATACTCAAGCCCCGACCGTTTGTCCGCTAGCTGCTACTCAGTGGAACAGCAGACAATGAACAAATAGACAGGGCTTGATTATGCATAGGATTTTTGATTATAACGTGCAGGTCATTGAATTCACAAAATTTCACTTACTATGTATACACCCACATACATATCTAGAATCTTAAAAAAAAAAAAAAAGCTTAATTATATGAGAAAAAATGAAAATTCAGCAATTTTTAAAAATACAGATGTTGCTATCGGTGAATTTATTAAATATTAGGTTAAGTAAATCATTGCATGTTACTTCACAGTGAATTATTTCGTTTAAATAAGTCAACTGATTTTCACTATTAGCATTGCAGCGTAGCATGCCGATTTTAACTTTGACGCACCATTTTGGGAAAACTATGCGAACTTAAATTGTTTCGTAAGAGGAAACTGTACTCACATGTATCGTCTACAAAACTTACACTATATTATTAAAGTAAAAGTTTTGATATTAAACGCACATGTTCCAATGGTTTTAGCGATAGTTATTATTCTTGCATAAATAAACGAAATTTTATTCCAAAAATCAGTATAGTAGTTTTGTTTCATATTAGTTTCACCCATCTTGGCCATTTTTTCAAGGCAGAAAATACTATGGATTTAGCAAATTATGTAACTTGTGACATTTTTTGTTAATTACTTATTAGTCGAAACCGTATGATTTTTCCTTGAAAAAAAATTGCTGTCACGGAAAAACCCATTAAAAAAACTGCCGAACAGATTTGTGATATTTGCTCTCATTTAAGCTTAACAATTAACTATCTAAAAGCAGTAGAAATAGGTAGAAACAGGATAGCATGGCCTAAACGTCGATAAAGTATTTAATAAATAAGTGTTCATTCAAGTAACAATGTCGCTACTTACTTTGGCATTAGGTTTTTACTTGTCTTCTCCTGTCTAACTAAAATCACGATACCAAGGACTATTTATTACTTGAAAAAAAAAAGTGAATTTAGTGACACAAAATACTTCCTTACTATATAGAATATACATCATACTACAGCAAAATATTGTCATGCAGACACACTTTCAATAAGGATATATAATGTTTTGCGTTTTCATAAAGCGACTTTAACTAAAACATTAAGTAATTTCTGCACAGTCTTCTACTTTAAGAGAAAACTTCAAAAGATCGTGTGGAAATAGCGGAGAACATGTTGTGAATGAAATTAAAGCAGAAAATATTGTAAATATACTTAAACTAAAATCTAGGAATTTTTGAAACGCTTATAAGCACGGGCTCTTTAGTAAACGTTGGCAGCAAATGTAACTTGAGTTTAAATCTTTAAAAATTTAGGCACGTATTTGTGCCGAGCGGCGTTCCAGCTCTAACTGTACAGGAAATTTCGCGAAAGTTTGCCGTTCGTGTTTGGAATTCTACACTGAATCAGTAATTTTTCAATACCACGATTCCATGTTTCGGGAATGCACGGAATCCGTTTACCCACACACACACATATATATCTCTTGAACGAGTAAAATCTTCTGCCGCGGCTGATGCACGCACTGGATATCATCAAATGTGTTTTTCTTTGCAAAAAGTACACTCGCTATTAGTAGCCTAATAACCGTAAACATTTCACGTAACTAAAATCCGATCATCGATTCTCTGTTTTTGTGTTTATTTTCGTCTAACCAAGCGTGAGTTTTTGGAATACCTCAAATTTGCATAATTAGTGTCGTTAAACAATTAACAGATCAATGCAGAATCCACGAATTATTTTTAAAAAAATTCAAAAATACTTCTACGTTGGTTACACTCCCGTAGTTAAGCTACGATTGTTTTGCCACTTCTGAAATGTTTTTCAAACAATAGCAACGTAGAAAAACCTTGTAATCACTCTTACGTTGTAGCTTATAATTAGGTTAAGGAAATTGTCATGAATTCTATGACCTTCACTGTCCTATGTACACTCAAGCCCTGTACATTTGTTCATCGTCTGCTGTGCCAGTGAGTAGCAGCTAATGGACAAATGGTCGGGGTTGAACAAACAAAGAAAAGAATATTCTAAGACGCAAGTCATTCAACTCGCAAAATTTTCCTTCCCCTATCAGTTCTCAGACAGAGACGGTACTAAAAATAACCAAAGCGATTAAGACAAGAGCTAATGAGTCGCATCCGATTTTGGCAGGAGTCCTGCCGACAGAGTCACTGGTAAAAGAAGTGACGAAGTCATAATAATGGAAAACAACTGCTAGGGAAGACATAGCATTAGAACTATATCAGGACAGGAAACATGATTATCCTATTCCACAAATGAAATAAGTCGCAAAAAATTCCTCCTAATGTCAGATGGGTAGAGGGATATGGATGGTTCAGAATTACTATAGTACACAACTCTGTAATGGTCATATTATATTCTTGAGTGAAGTTACGCAGTCTGCTTGTGTTAAATACTGTTTTCTGTGCCGCCATGGGGGCGGTTGAAGAATAAAATTATGGGTTTGTGATGTTCCAGAAGATGGCATTTCGGGAGAGACTGTAAACTAAATCGTCTTGAGTGACACTGAATGGTGAGGGCTGTCGGTATTACTTAGCAAATACGTAGAAAGCTGAGCAAAAAAAAGAAGACGATAAAGATCCGTGCATTCTGTATTACTTTTTGGATTACAATTTCAGAGGGAAAGATAGAAGTCTGTGCTGTCAAATCCTTCTCCATTTAAAGTGAACTGCGAATCTTAGAATGTTGTAACCAGAATTTTGAAACACTAAGATACAAATAGCTGTGTAGACAAGTTAATTCATAAAATTGCCCGAGTGCTTATTTATTCACGAGTGATTAACATATTTGTTGGCGACAGGTAATCTTGGCGAATGCTTTATAGTGTTTGTGGACTCTTACATAAGGGCTTGCTGGTTCCTCACAGCGTACCGCAAAACACGCCAGCTGTGTGCGCCCTGACTTAAGCGGGATTCACTGCCATCACTTAGTGTATGTACGTACATACATGTAAAAGTAGTACTGAATGTTATACGTACGTACGTACGTGCGTAAATCAGTTGGTCAACTTTCTACTCCTTACGTAAGTACGCTAATTGCAGTGGTTGTGAATCCTGGTTATAGTAGTCGTAAGAACGTAAGCCTTAATAAATTGTAACGTATTTTTAACACTTTACTTTTTTGGCGTAAATTATTTTACTTTTTTCGTTCCTTGAGTATTATTGAGTCACAATTAACTGCAGAAATTTTGCACTAATAAATACAAATTTTGTGCACTTCTAGATTCTGTGGCATTATGTATCCAATCCCAAAAACCTCACGTACGTACAAACGTAGGTACCTTATATGTGGCAGTGAATCCGGCTTTATTTTTCACATGTGCTGAAGTAAAAATAAAGTCAAACATTGTGGTCTCGTGCTCTTGACCACACAAAGAAAACCACTACCTAACTATAATTGGGAAATTGTAATTAATAACCTTTACAAAAAACGTCATACATCAGCTTGTAAATAATCTAGTTGTCAGAATTGTTACTATACAAGTTTGATTACGTCAGTATACATTTGACAGTTACCCAAATTGAAAAGCTACCAACGATTTATGGGGAATGAACGGAAAAATTCCCAGATTCACCGACCATAGTTGCTTCCTTATTATTATGGCTAGGAATATTTCGCGAGTTCAGCGACCAAAATGTTAGAATCAATTTTTCTGTGTATACCGAAACCCTGCTATTTGTCCGTTACATGCTTCTCATTCAGACAGCAGACAATAAGGAATTGATGGGGCTTGAACATGCCTAAGACATTGGAGTCTACCATGCAGGTTATTGAACTTGCGAATTTTTCCTAGCCCTACTAATTTATTATTTGCTAAGAGCCTCCTAGTAGTTGTCATGTAAGTCATGAAACAATACAAACTGTGAAACAAGTTTACATTTGTTTGAAATATAGCTTGTATAATGGCTGTCTTCAGCAGAATGCCAGAGTCTTGAATGTGACAGCGCTGCATTGAGGGTCTGCTGCCTGTCGCTCATTGGCTGTCCTACTCTGAGTAGACGTGTACACACCACTGAATCTGCACCTAGACACGCAACACAGACCAGGAAAGTCAAGTAGTGACAGACAGAAGGCCCCCGATGTAGCGTTGCTACATTCGAGATTTCGGGCCTTTTGCTAAGGACGGCCATAAATTGTGCCCAATAGAAAACACGAATTTTCAGGTCCCTATGTATGGGAAACAGTTTTACCATAACTAATTATACAACACGTTTTAAAATCGGCGTGTTTAATTTACAAATATATATTTTTTACAGTCCACGTCGGAGAGGAAGTTGGTCTGCGAGGTAGGATGTGTGGGCTGGTACTGGCAGTGTGACATGACTCAAAGGGTGAAGTGGAAGAAGAACGCAATCCAGCGCGCTGGCAGGCTTTAAGCGGCAACCCCCGTCAGAGAAGGGTAATCTGTCTCACTTGCAGTTTGCTTTCCTTCAACCCCTTTCAACCCTCCCCCTCACCAAGGCATCTTCCTCGGCCGTCCTGTGCCTATTAGTGGCTGCGCTCCATGCCGGCCAGCGAGTCCAATTTGCGACGGCGTGAAGAAAATAATGTTTCACCACCCTTGGTAAACATTAGGAGAAGTCCTTTGACTGTAAGGAATCGTCTAGAACGGCATTCGCATATTATTTTTCCTTAGAAACTTTCAATTTATGTTATAATATTTTTCCTCCCGTATCTGTGTAAAACTTACACGTGCGATATATCTTTGAATGATTTTTGCAATACGGTTGTATTATAGACTTATGTATTTTGCTAGATATGCGCTATTGCCAGCAACCCCATAACAAGCTGCACGACCAATCAGAATAAGAGCTGCACTGTCATTGGCAGATCCTCGAATCTCCAGGACATGGGGCGAGATGTCACAGTTAGCTAATGTGCCTGGATGAAGACGGTAACAGATACCAGTTCCATAATATTTGCGTATGTTATCAAAGGAAGCATACCATTATCGTCTGTGTTATTTTCGTTGTGTTTGTTGTCTTGCCCAGAAACGTGGGTTTTCAACCACTCAGCAACATTCACTTGTAATTACGTATATTTAGCAAAATACTTACGTTTGTGTGTATAATTTACACACAAAATAATTGTTTAAATATAACAAATTCTTTTTAAAATAATTCTACAATTTTAAATGAAATCGTATTCGTATTTATGGGAAGAGAATTTGGAAAAAAAAAAAACATTACGAAACAGCTACACGCAAGTATATTGGCTATTTATAGAGCCACGATTTTGTGGCGGAAAGATTTTTGTACGATTTGGTTTCAATGTCTTATGTACACACATGCAACTATGCTTCATGTTCAATGATTGTATGTTTTAACTATCACTTGTTTTGGAGTTATACTGGTAGATGACAGACGTATGATGTCACAATAACCTTATTATGATTGGTGCAGTCAAATGAGAGACATGGTTTGACAAACACACGCTGCAAATAACCATAGAGCAGAGTTGCCGATTTGCTCACAAACTATTGAAAATAAATGTTGCAAAAAGTGTTTCGCCATAAAGTCGTCCATAAAGTAACCTAACATTACTAGAGATCGGAAAAATTCCCGTGTTTGTTGATATGTAGGCTATCCTCCAAGAATGTCTGCATTCTCTAATGGAGAGCAGCTGTTCATTGGCTGCTCGCTGACACTGTTATACCATATAAATATACCTACGTTTAGTTGTTTAATACTGATTTAGTACCCCTACATACGCAATGCAGGAGAAAGAGTTTGTCAACCACATTATAACCAATATATTAACACCGTTTCTTTGAACCGTGTGGTAATTTTCGTAGCTCCGTCTGTTATAGTTCGAAGCATTAACCAAAATAGTATTTTAATTTTTTATTTTCAGTGTTGTGAGTCTCCCTTAATATTTACCCCACAGTTTTGTTTGGTAATGTAACCTCACCTTAATTTAAACAACGAATCACATTCGGAGTTTGGCCACCGATGGATAGGGCCATGAACTATTCGCGAAAAGAGATTTGGCCCGGTATGTTTCAGAGTCTTACCTCAGACTAAATAGTAATACAGACGTGAAATGACGTGGCGGCTCGTTTGATATAGGCGAACTTGGCCGCTTATTGGCTGCCCGAGGCTGTAGACTCCAGCCCCGTGTCTGTTTGGCTCCTGCATGTTACTACAGGTTTCCTATTGGCCTGGCTGCCGACTAGCAGAGCAGCTGCCTCACGCTGGTTGGCAGTAGGTGTTTCCGCCATGTTGCTGGCCAGGGAAGCCATTTTGCTGGCGTGTGTGACTGAGTTCGCCTTCCTGCCGACTATTTCACTTCTGTATTCCTAAATATTCTGTGGCCCTACGTTCACATCTGCAGTTCTGCTTCATGGTCAGTGATTGCATGTTTTAACTGTCACGTGTATTGAGGTTCTACCAGCAAACCACAGGCGTGTGGTTTTGCAATAACCATCCTGTGATTGGCATAGTCAAATGAGAGATGTCACTTTAAAAAAAAACACTGCCTACAACCATGAAGCAGAATTGCAGTTGTGTACGTAAGACAAAGACACTAAAACAAAGTGGGGAAAAATTCTTTTCGCGAAAAGTTCATGGCTCTACTGATGGACTCTGGTCCACGTTGTACTCTGAAGAGATGTTCTTGCGAGTTATATACGCGATTGGTCACTGCTTAGTAAACGTATCCTCGAAGCATAACTGCACGAGAAATTTCACCGACAAGCGCGATACCACTCACTGTAGTAGCGGACATTTTACAAATAGCTGAATACACAGAACCACAGAATATTTAGGAATACAGAAATGAAATAGCTGGTGACAGCGAACTCAGTCACTCACGCCAGCAAAATGGCTTCCCTGGCCAGCAACACGACGGATATGCCTACAGCCAATCAGCGTAAGGTAACTGCCCTGCAAGCCGGTAGCCAGACCAATTGGAAACCTGCCGTAACGTGCAGGAGTCAAACAGACACGGGGCTTGTATTAACGAACTCGGGCAGCCAATGAGCGGTGAAGTTCGCCCGTATCAAATGAGACGCCACGTCATTTCACATCTGTATTACTATTTACTCTGTGTCAGGGCTATGCAAAGTCCAACCGGCAGGTTGTTGAACACACAACATTTCCCGATTTCCTTCCACGTTTGTGCGCGAAAAAACTCTCAATCAATGCTATAATTGTGTGATTATAAAACGTAGTAGGTTTGATACAGAAATTATATGGACGCCTTTAAAATGGTTGTAAATGTCTTTCCAGAATGCTGTAACGCCAAAAATATCGCCAGGATTCTTAACACAAAAAAAAATAATTCTGTGTTTGCCTTACCACATACTATCCACAAGTTAAGTTGTTTGGCCATAACTGGTGATGATGGTTTATCGCGGGAAATCTTTACTTTTTGCTGGGCTTCAACGCACGTTCAGCTTACCAGAAGATTGCTGACTTTTGTTTGTACGCGAAGCTGTTGCCCTATTCGACTTGTAATATTTGATGCCTATTATTCTAGCCACGAGTTTATGGCGAAAAGATTTTTGCACCATTTGGTTTCCATGCCTTATGTTCACATCCGCAACTCTGTTTCGTTTCATGGTCAGTGATTGGACGTTTTAACTGTCACACGTCTTGAAGTTCTACAGACAAACCACAGGCACAGAATATTTAGGAATACAGAAGTGAAATAGTCGGCAGGAAGGCGAACTCAGTCACACACGCCAGCAAAATGGCTTCCCTGGCCAGCAACATGGCGGAAACACCTACTGCCAACCAGCTTGAGGCAGCTGCTCTGCTAGTCGGCAGCCAGGCCAATAGGAAACCTGTAGTAACATGCAGGAGCCAAACAGACACGGGGCTGGAGTCTACAGGCTCGGGCAGCCAATAAGCGGCCAAGTTCGCCTATATCAAACGAGCCGCCACGTCATTTCACGTCTGTATTACTATTTAGTCTGTGCCACAGGCGTATTGCATCACAACAGCCTCATTGTTATTGGTGCAGTCAAATGAGGGACGTGTCTGAGCGAAGACACGCTGCCAATAGCCGTGAAGCAGAGCTGCTGAGGTGCACGCGAGACACTGAAACAAAATTTTGCAAAAATCTTTTCGCAATAAAATCGTGACTACCTATTATTGGTCTGCAGACAGCAACGTTGAGTAATGCGTGTATCACCCAATCAAACAAGTTGCATGAAACCACAGTGTTTTCAAGGGTATGTTGGCACGAGAAACCATCATCCCTGGCGCTCACCACTATACGGCCTATAGAAAACCGCCCAAAACAAAACAAAAACTACGCTAGTTAGAGAGTTAGAGCACTACGTGTAAAACTAATGCAGGTTAGCGAGTAAGTAAAGCCTTCTCCGGTTTTCAGTACAAACTCGAAAAATGGCTTTCCGTATGAAGATCTCGTAACGTATTCTCACTACAACCTACTTGTGTACGAAAAACGAACCAATATCATAAAAGTGTTGTCGACTAGTTTCAATACACCAAGCGCATTTAAAACACATAGCAAAAAACAATCTTTGAAAACTTATCTGATCGGGTAGTTGTGAAAGTAATCAAGGACTTGAAAATCCTACATATCTGTAGCAATTCGAGAAATTTCACTCCCGTGTATGGGAATTTTAGCGTACACTGCAGTAATTTTACGGTTTTTATGCTGGCGAAAATAAATTTCCTTTGTAAGCCAGGGAAATTTCACTGTCGTGTAAGCGAATTACCCGTACCGTTGCGGTAATTTTACACCCTATCCGAGTGAAAATAAATTTCCACAACAAGCTAGGGAAATTTCACGGTCGTGTATGTGAGTTTTACCGTGCACTGCAGTAATTTTACGATCTACGTGAGAGAAGGTAAACTTCCCTTTCAAGCCTGGGAAATTTTAATGTCGTGTAAGTATATCGTTGCGGTAATTTTATATGCTATGCGAGGGAGTAATTTCCCACACAAGGTAGGGAATGTTAGAGTACATACATTTATGAGGTTAAATTAAGTTTAACGGTGTACTCTTGCCAAGTGAAGGACCGTTGAGCCGGCCCTCTGGTGGTTGGTCAGTCAGGTTTCACGTGGAGTTTCCCGCGCCCGCAGTTCACCCTAACTCCCCTCCCTCTACACTGCCACTACAACCTCGCAGAAAGCCGTTAATGCTGCAGCTCGCAAATCCGAAGTGGCGCCCGTGTTCGCTGTGAAATAACCCGGGCTGCTGGTATTGCGAGAGAGGAAAAAAAAGACTCTGTAGATAAATGAATGCCGTACTGTTCTGCAGTCGATTTCCTCGATTGTGGGGACTACACTTCCGGTCCGTGATCAGAAGCCAGCCGTGGTTAAAGTGGGCAGTTTTTAACCCTGACTGCTAACAACTTCAGTATCGGATGTAGCCGTATAGTATTGATAAAGCCATTTACTTTTGGTGAAAATAATTTTTCCATCAACTTGATTCAATTCATTATGTGCACGTGTGTAGCTTTGCTTCATAGTTATTAGCATAATGTGTTTGCTCAGAGGCGTTACTCGTTTCACCTGTACCAATCAGAATAATATGACTGCGGCACCGGAAATCTGTAATTTGTGGATGTAACCACTACACTCTAAAAAATAGTTTGTAAATTTACCAGACGTGCGTATAGGAGCGCTAAGAAAGTAGGTATGGTAGAATAGTTTCCCAGACATCCATGGTAGCTCTCCTAAACCATTTTATAAAAGTCAAATGTATACTGAAGTTACCAGACTTGTATTGTGACAACTGTAAACGTTTCCATAGTTACAAGACGGAATTATGTTAACTGTCCCATACTGCGTCTGGGATAATAACTTCCTAAATATTTAATGATGTTTTTTTACAGTGTAGATGCTGGGAGTTGAAAAACATACAATCACTGGCTACGAAGCAGAGTTGCAGGTGTGTAAAGCACTGAAACCAGTTGTTAGGCACCCTGTTTTTTTCGCGAAGAGAATTTTACCCCTGTTTGTTTAAGTGTACATCTGCAATCCTGCTTCATGGTTATTGGCAGCGTGTCTGTGTGAAGAGTCGTATTTCATTTGACTGAGCCAATTACAAAAACTTTCCTGCAACACCACACGCCTGTGATTTGCCGGTAGAATCTCAAGGTCGTGACAGTTAAAAAACATCCAATCGCTGACCACGAAGCAGAACTGCAGATGTGCATGTAAGGCACGGAAACGAAGTGAGGCAAAAATCTTTTCGCGAAAGACCATGGTCCCTACCAATTGTTGAAAAAATCTTTTCTCCAAAAGTCAGTAGCTCTCTAGACCGAGACTGGAAATGTGTAGGATCATTGGCGGCTCGTGGGTTGTTGCCAGGTGGGGCTGCAGATAGTCGGACCTGTACAATCTTTATGAACGCGCCGTAGACCAACGACTGTGAAATATTTTCCGGCTAGCAGATCCATTGTGTGTAGTAGTAAGGGGCACCTGCACATCAGCGTGTCAGTGGCTGTAGAGTCAACCAGCGCACAACCCTGCACAGCTCTTGGCAACTGCAGCCCTAACTGGCAACAAACCACGAGCCGCCACTGTGTAGGATTGCATGCTACTTCCAGCTGAGTACTCACTGAGTACTGTACATTCTCGGTACAGGCAACGCAAACCAGTAAATACCGTGGAGCCGTGTCAAACAGAACGTTTCGCAACCATTAACGATATAGCTCCGAAGCGTCGTGGAACATGACAAAGTCGCGTTTTCTTTTGGGCACAAGCTAGAATTCATACAACTGTAGATTCGTGTAAATTTCACAATTGGCCTCGGTTAATTTCACGCCTAGTAGGGCGCAGATCACATGATAAAAAAACCACTAAATGTAGGCCCAATAACGTAGCGTCAGCAAGCATGCAATGAGCAGCTGCTCTCTAATTCATCAAACAATCATACTGGAAGGTTAACTAATATGTTCAGTGAGCACGTAAGTTTTAAGTGTATTTTATTACACACGTGATATGACTTCCACTATACAACTAAAACATTGAGGCTTGCGAGTAGACAAGTAAGTAAACAGGTACAGTTGAGAACAAACACGTCTTATCTTGCAGCACTAAGCTGTAAAAAATTGATAAGTTTACTCATCAAACTTATAGGCATATTCCCCATTCATATGCGGCAAACCTGATTTCGAACAAGTGTGATAATTTTCATAAGATAGTGTATTCTCTACACAAACTACTCGGAAATTTCGCTGGCGCGTTTAAAAATGGCTGAAGAGGTCCAGCATTATAAGTCGTGTAATTTGCCGTAACATGTGTGGAGTAATTTTTCCTAACATGTAGAGGTAATTAGCTTCCAATATACGTTTAGAGTAAATTTACCTCAAAATATTTACACTGATCCCTACGCATTTTGGCCACATAAGGTCAAATACTCCACACAGGCAGCATCTTAAGGGGCAGACCTAGTTGCTAAATTTTATTTATAAGCGATTTTCTGCAATTACTTCTGTTTAAAAATATTTTTGATAAATGTGGCAATGTTGAAGCATAGAATGTATTTGTAATGTATTTTGGATATCTTGTCTATCTTATATGATCTTTGAAAGAACTGTGCAATGGGAGTGCATGACTGGATTCAGTTTCTTGGACGTACTCCATTGCAAATTGAATGACTGTCATAGAAAACTAAACAAATAACAGAAAACTATAATATAAGAAGAGTATGCTTTAGTCAGCAAGATACATACACAACAAGAAATTCTAAAATGGAATCGGGTCAAATAGAAACAAGGAACAAACAGATAATAAATGAAAATAATAACAAATAAAATAAAAAACCAAGTAACATGCGACACAACGATGAGATGAAACAAAAAACACAGCAAATATCAGACACGAACAGAAAAATAACAAAAAGACACAACAAATTGATAAGACAAAACGCAACAGATAACAGACATATACAGAAAATACAAACGACACAACGAAGAGACGAAACAAGACAAAGTAGTTTTCCAGACAGACAGTGTTACGACGTTTCGGGAACTGGAATCTGTTCCCGTCATCAGGTAGACAC
>PNEQ01042817.1:0-47673 GCA_003012365.1 Medauroidea extradentata | reverse complement strand
TCGTCTCTTCGTTGTGTCGTTTGTATTTTCTGTATATATCTGTTATCTGTTGCGTTTTGTCTTATCAATTTGTTGTGTCTTTTTGTTATTTTTCTGTTCGTGTCTGATATTTGCTGTGTTTTTTGTTTCATCTCATCGTTGTGTCGCATGTTACTTGGTTTTTTATTTTATTTGTTATTATTTTCATTTATTATCTTTTTCTTCCTTTTTTTCTATCTAACCCGATTCCATTTCGGCATTTCTTGTTGTGTATGTATCTTGCTGACTAAAGCATACTCTTCTTATATTATGGTTTTCTTTTATTTGTTTAGTTTTCTTTGACAGTCATTCAATTTGCAATGGAGTACGTCCAAGAAACTGAATCCAGTCTTGTCTATCTTATTTTGGACTTGTAATCGTTCCCGGAAGTTAACCTATAATTTTCTTGAAATGATTCTGCATGACAAATTAATGAAAGATTCCTTTATTATTATTATAGTCGAGCAGTTTATGAAGTATATATTTACGTCTAGAGCTACGATTTTAAGGCGAAAAGATTTTTGCACCATTTGGTATCACTGCCTTATGTGCATACCTGCAATTATGCTTCATGTTCAATGATCGTATGTTTTAATGGTCACTTGTCTGGGGTTTCTACTGGCAAATAACTGAACAGACGTATGATGTAATAACCTTACTCTGATTGGTGCAGTCAAATGAGAGACCAGTCTGAACAAAGACACGCTGCCAATAACCGCGAAGCACAGCTGCATAAGTGCACCTAAGCCATTGAAACAAAATGTTGCAAAAAATATTATCGCGACAAAATCGTTGTTCTACGCATACCACATGTAGGTTTTTTTATTCCCGCCATCTTAAAACCTCGAACAACATTGCAGGCGTTCATCAAATCCTAGTCACACACTAAATAGTAGTACAGACGCGAAATGACGTGGCGGCTCTTTTAAAACGGGCGAACTTTACCGCTAATTGGCTGCCCGAGTTTGTTGATACCAGCCCCATGTCTGTTTGGCTCCTGCGTGTTACTGCAGGCTTCCTATTGGCCTGGATACCGACTAGCAGGGCGGCCGCCTTGTGCTTATTTGCGGCAGACATTTCCGCCATGTTGCTGGCCAGGGAAGCCATTTTGCTGTGTGACTGAGTTCGCTGTCCTACCGGCTATTTCACTTCTGTATTCCTAAATATTCAGTGTTCTAGTACACGACAAAACATTATGACTAGAGACACCTGTTTTTCGCGAAAAGAATTTTGCCCCAGTTTGTGTCAGCGCCTTATGTACACATCTGCAATTCTGCTTCATGGTTATTGGCAGCGTGTCTTTGTGAAGTGGAGTCTCTCACTTGACTGCAGCAATGTTAATAACGTTCCTGCAACAACAAACGTCTGTGATTTTCCGGAAGAATCCAAAAGCTCGTGAGAGTTAAAATATCCAATCACTGGCCACGAATTAGAACTACAGATGTGAACGTAAGGCACCGAAACAAAGTGAGGCAAAATTCTTTTCGCGAAAAACAGGGGTCGCTAATGATGACGTGTGACTGAGATAACTACCCTATTCCAGCGAGTGAATTTTCCGCTCGCACTTTTTGTGAAATGACTTCACTCACTTGACTGTGCCAAACACAAGCTCACTGCAACACCACGCGTATATGTAGAGGGGATGGTTAGAGACACTGGAAAATCGCGAAAATAATTGGCATAGTCTCCAATAAACTTTAGTATCTCAATCGTGGTACGTGTGAACAGTTTTCTAACAAATTACACACGTTCTGTGTTAAAACTGTACAGTTCTAATTGGGTCTGTTGAAGATGGACACAGTGCATCAAATAAACAACAGCCAATATAGGCGCAAAACCTTCAGTGATATACGTAGCATGTTGGAGCCAAGTAAACAATCAACTTTTCCCGCGATTTACCAGTGTCTCTATGGATGGTATATCGCGAAAATTTTCCGTGCCAGCATACCCTTGAAAACACTGTAGTTCCTTGTGACATGAATGACTGGATGATAGACATCTGACACAACGTAGCTGTCTGCAGACCAATAACAGGCATCAAATGTTACAACAGCGGGATCCTTATTGGCTCAGTCAAACAGAGTAATAGCTCCACGCACAAGCGAAAGCCAGTAATCTTTTGATATGCTGAACGTACATTGAAACCTAGCAAACTGTCAAGTTTTCCCGCCACGAATCATCTTCTGCACGTATGTGATATTCCGGTAACACTCCAAGACACCTGAGAATTCAAACATTCAACCACAGTCTTTGAAGCACATTTCATAAGGCCACAATTTTATCGCGAAAAAGGTTTTTGCCCCACTTTGTTTCAGTGTCTTACGTGCACGTCAGTAGCATAGCTTCATGGTAATTAGCAGCATGTCTTTCTTCAGACACGTCTCTCAATTGACTGCACCAGTTAGATTATATTTATTTGACTCCGTACGTCTGTAATTTGTCAAGGCTTGTGAGAGTAAAACCATCCAATCACAGACGATGTAGCAGAGCTGCAGATGTGCACAGAACGCATTGAAACCAAATGTTGCAAAATATTTTCGCCATAAAATCGTAGCTCTGACAATTACAGATGTGCACGTCAGGTACTGAAGCAAATTTGCCTCATATCGTCGCCAGGACCACTTCACTACCAAGATGTACCACTACGTCCAGATCTACGACGTGCCGATCTCCGTGGCCGTTTCCTTACATCAGCCTCGGCATCATTAACAAGGTGGGACTGACATCGTCGTAACTAAATTGAGTGGCTCATAAGTAGAGCCGCGATTTTATGGCGAAAAGATTTTTGCAACATTTGGTTTCGATGCGTCATGTGCACACCTGCAGCTCTGCTACATCGTCTGTGATTTGATGATTTTACTCTGACTTGCCTTGGCAAATTACAGACGTGCAGACTCACAACAATCTTATTCTGATTGGTGCAGTAAAATGAGAAACGTGAACAAAAACACGCTGCCAATAACCTTGAAACAGAACTGCCGATGTGCACGTGAGTCACTGAAACAAAGTGGGGCAAAAATTTTTCGCGACAAAATCGTGGCCCTACTCATAAGTATTCATGAATGTATAATTATATATCTAACTACTCTTGCCTCCCTCCGTAAAGAACATCGTAAATGTGATGAAATAGTTGTATATATTGTAAATTAAAGCCGTACCTGATATTTAGACTGCGATTCTCGCTTATATTGTCAGACTCCCAACTGTACGTTTTCCGTTAAATACAAATCCAAACAATCAAAAGGAGTATAAATTTTCGTAAACGTAACATTGGGTCTACCGCATGGTGTCGCATGTGTGTGAATTTAGACTGAGGGAGGTCATGCGCTATTATTCTCGTGCAGTTAGCCGGTCGTACGAGAAAGTGGGAACTTCGGGGATCGCCGGAGGTAGGTTGTTGACTTTCAGTCGCTCCAGGCGAAAGCGAGCGAGTCGAGGCCTATTGATTGCCAGCGACGCGCGAGCTCGCCTGAATGGCAGCGCCAATCCGCGCGTGAACGAAGCACAAAGTCGTCACACCTGCGCTCGTTATTGGTCCTTCTTACCTCCGTCTCGCAGTCAGGCCACTTTATCTCGCCGTCGCGCTTTTTTACACTGCCACCTTATTATTTTTTTTTTTTTTTTTTTTTTTTTTACTTTCACAACGAGAATTCGTGAAAACCCAGATGTCAAACAAATTCTTCGTAACACTACAATGGTTGGTCTTGTAAAATGTACAACGTATTTGTTTGCAAAACACAATATATAGACATGTATTTGAACTCCAATAATGACACTAACTTATTTATCAAATAACTCTTGAATAAATATTTTTTTCATTAAATTATTTTCGCGTGGAGAGGGGTGACACACAGATTCGAACCCACCCCCTCACGCTTAGTTACTAAGCAACATACCACTTTTTATTTATTTTATTTTTTTTATAAAATGGCATATCTATCGCCTCGGCACTGCATCAAACATTTTCCCCCTCCCCTTTATTTAAGTTGAAAATTTCAAGTGATCCCGAGTAATTTGTATTTTGTTATCAGTCAAAACTAACACAATTACCCAGTCCTGAACCCGAGTAAGAGACGTTCAACATCACCTTTCCGACCGGGAATCGTTCCCGGGAACCTTGTCCCAGCGGCCTGGAGAACTAACCGCTTACCAAGCGGTTGGACATTCTACTAGACCACCTTAACTTGCGTGCTGTTCGGATTTTTTTAGTTGTATAAATTCAGTGCAGATTTCTGTGATGCTATTTTACTTAATTCCTTAAAATTTTGACGCGTGTAGTGAATATGAAAATCCACTTAATTCCAGGAAAATTTTTTTTCCAGAATATGTGATTTTTGTACAGCTATGCATTTCCGGCGAACATAAGATTTTGGTGGACTGCAAATTTTTCCTAAGTTTATTTTACAAATGTAATACTTGTAAATTTAGTTCATTTTTGAACATTTACAAAAGTTCGTAAAACTACAAAGAAATTCCTTGTTATTTAAACAAAAAAAAATTACGGCGCTGGATCTGTCGATATGTGCAAGGAATTTCTTTGCAATATTTCAAACTTTACCTTCGCAACTTAATGAACGATTCGTTTAATAAAGAAACGTTTTTACGACTATAAGTGTTTGTAAAAGTACAGTGGAAATCCTCGTAATTTTTACAAATATTTTATAGTGTATAACACTAAAGGCAAGAATTTGTCGCGTGAAGATTTTGGTAACGTTATATCGCAGTGCCTTTCTTGCAGGTCAGCATCCCTGCTTCAAGGATGTGGCAGCGTGTCTTTGTTCAGAACAATCAGAATAATGTAATCGTGACACGGCACGTCTCTTACGTATCTTCATAACCCCAGTACCACTGAGTATTAAGTGTACTTAATGCGTCTATAAACAAAAAAGACAAACTTAAAATGTGTCCCATATTTTTGAAAATGCCTCCCGCTAGTTTAAAACATGATTGGCAAGATCTTCAAAAGATGTGTAAATGGTTTTTCATGATCCTACAGCTGAGAAAATAACTACCGTAATTGTAAAGAAGACTGCAGTAGACTCTAACACACACTTTCCACTGGTAAAAGAACAGGGACATTTCTTGAATTACAATTGAAAAACACTTTCCAAGAAAACGCTGCACGATAGATGAGTACTCCGTGGCTAGAGGCGGGTGTTTGATGGACGTGTTATATTCGACTAATCGACTTCACCGTTTCCGTATTTCAAACGGGAAAAAGCGAACGTCCATACAACTTTTAAAAGCAGACAATAACTGACTGGGAAGCAGATCTGCAGATTTGCATGTAACGCACTGGAATAAGTTGGTACATAATTATTGTCGATACAATCTCGTGGTGCTATTCACGGCTAGTCACACCTGAATCACAGAATATTTAGGAATACAGAAGTGAAATAGTCGGCAGGAAGGCGAACTCAGTCACACACGCCAGCAAAATGGCTTCCCTGGCCAGCAACATGGCGGAAACACCTACTACCAATCAGCGTGAGGCAGCTGCTCTGCTAGTTGGCAGCCAGGCCAATAGGAAACCTGTAGTAACATGCAGGAGCCAAACAGACACGGGGCTGGAGTCTACAGCCTCGGGCAGCCAATAAGCGGCCAAGTTCGCCTATATCAAACGAGCCGCCACGTCATTTCACGTCTGTATTACTATTTAGTCTGTGCCTGAATTCCACGAGGAAAAATATTACGTGAATAGTTTAGCTTATGCCCACGTATCGTTGGCGTGTTTCAACTATGTAATGCCTTTAGTTACTTCAGTCTGATAAGCACAGCCGCATGAGAACTGTCACCTCAACTAAGGGCCGAAAATATTGGAATTCTCAATTGGGCACGTTAGATTTGAAACAAAAAAGTTCGATTCCCTTTCGCAGTAAGTACTGACCTGGAAAATTCGCGCATTCATTCACGCACACGCTAGACTTCCAGCTAATATAAGTTCGTGTCACTTTCGCAATTGGTCGTTGACTCATTTGGCATCCGTTGGAAGTCTCTGAGCCAGTAATAAACATATATCTTGACGTGCCCCATACCACTGTCTCAGCGAGCAGCTAATAAACAGCTATTTTCTTTTTGAATACACATATGTTCTGGGAGGCTAGCCTGCAAGTCAGTCAACCCACGAATATATCCTGTCTGTAGTGATTAGTCCATGACTTAAGGCGGCCTCCTACCCCACGCTTCAAATGCGTTGCAGCGTGTTCGCAAACAGGTTTTTTCTACGAAAATATTCCACGTGTGCCCATTGTGCCAACGCATGAAAAGAAAACAAACTTCAGACAAGGTCGGAACCTCATTGTTAAGACGCCACGCTTATTAAAAACACTGTTTCTAAGCCCTCCAAACATGGCTAAAAACGACCTTTTCAGACTTTTGTACTTCGAAATGTACTAACCGGATGTATGTGAAACTCAGATTGCGACCTGCACTGAACTTAGTTACAGAAATTTCCAGCAATAAAATTATATGGTCGTTGCTTAAGGGCACGATTCACCTCAGTTTTCAACGTCTTTTTTAATTTTTATATTTGTTCCAGATATTTTTTTCTTCTTTGAGACATGAATTGTGATTAAATCTTCATCATAGGATATTTGTGTATCTCTCATATTTTTTTGCGTAATGAGTCGTAAACGTCAAAATTTGCACTTTACGGTTTTATGCACGCCACTAAAACCAACTTACTAACCAAACCGAAAAAAAAAATCACAGTTAATAACAATGTTGTTGGCTATGATTTGACGTGAATAAAAACAAAAATTAAAAACATTTGTATTAAATAAAGAATGTTGAATTTTACAATGGAAATTTAAAAATGCACAAATTTTTATTAAAATCACAAAAACATATTTATTTTTTGTTTTTGTGTATGTCAAATCATAGCCTACATAATTGTTATACACAGTGAATTTTTCGGTTTGGTTTGTCAGTTGGTTTTGTGGTGTACATAAAACCGTAAAGTGCAAGTTTTGACGTTTATGACTCATTACGCAAAAACTACCAGAGATACACAAATTTTCTAAGAGGAAGAATTAACCATGATTTATGTCTAAAATAAGAAAAAAATATCTGGTACAAATATAAAAATAAAAAAAGACGCTGAAAACTGAGGTGAATCGCGCCCTTAATGTCACATAGTAAAAACCGTTCGGCGGGAAGCTTGCACGCTATTTCAGCGCTTGGCTCGTTGAGGCGACGCGGCAAAGATGCGCGCTTCAAGGTCGACCTTATTGCTCCGTCGCTTTTGAGCCTCTCACGCGCGTGTAGGCGGCACCCTTAATTGACACAGCCTGGAGAACGCTTATCGAATAATAAATAAGCTACTAAATGCAGGCACAATCACGTGGTATCACTGAGGTAGCATACATCCAGTGAGCAGCTGTTGTCTACTTGAGCACACACAGATCTTCTTGGAGGCTGGTTTACAAGTGTTCCAACCTGCAAATGTTTCTGATCTTTATATAACTAGGGCCACGGCTTTAAGGGGGAATATTAGACAATTATTTCGTAGCTTCAGTTTTTGAGCCATAACATTTATTCAAAATGTATAATCAAAATTTTCTCTTCGACAAAGCATAAGATATATTCTTGGTTAACTGACAAACAATGGTGGAATGTTTCATTAGAATGTCATGTAGAACAATTGCTAGAGAGTTTTAGGTTAACTTTCAAGAATTCTCTCGCAATGACTCTGCATGACAAATTAATTAAAGATTCTATTATTACTTATGTCCAGAAGTTTACCAAGAATATATCCTATGCTCTGTCGAAGAGAAAATTTTGATAATACAATTTGAATAAATATCATAGCTCAATAACTGAAAATAAAATGTTTCGCATCAATTTGTTTCAGTGTCTCACATTTACAGCAACAGCTCTGTTTTTTGGTCATTGGTTTGGTGTGTTTGTTCAGACATGTCTATATTTTGACTGCAACAGTCCGAGCATTCTTGTAAATTTACTGAAGTATAATTTTAAATGCGTGTTTTTGTATATTAACATAACAGGGATAAGTAAAGAAGTTTCGCGTAAACACGATCAGGCGTGGCACGCTTAAGAATCGTATACGCACCAGGCACATAGGCCTCTTAAGGTGGAAGTGTACCTGTATTTTAAAATAAATTTTTACCGGAATGCAATGTGATTTACTTTTATTATTAAAATATTGCTACACTGAAACAAAGAGTTAAGCTTGGTAGTTTATTTAAAGTTGGTGTTGCTGGAAACCTCATTAAGTATATTCTGCAGAAAGCGTCCGGAATATAATACTGACAGACAAAATTACTTGCAACTTTAGACACATCAATACCCATTGGAAATTAAACCTATTAGTAGTAGTACAGTCTCTCTTGAATAACAATTATATATATTTATTTATTTGTATACATTAAAATTAAAATTTTGAAGGTTGCCATGTAAAAATATTTTTTTCATGTGAAATATTTATTTGAATACTGTGCAGTTTGAGAGTCCGTTGAGAGTGATTGTGTAGATATAGTGTTTGAATGAGGGAATATATGCCCAGCTGGTGGAAACATGTATATACAGGGCTACCAACACAAGTGTAAAATACACTACATCCCATAATGCAGATAGTAATAATGATTAAAATGTTACTCAGCGATTATGCTGATATAACATGAAACTTCAGACACGTTACAATGTGAACTAACCATCACACAAGAGACGAGATGAACACAAAATTTGAACATGTTTTCATCTCACTTTGTGTTACAATCTCGTCTGGAAGGAATTTAATACCTACAGTTAAGCAACGAACGACCCACGTTTACATGGTGTAAAGTAAAATTAAGTTCTCTGGGACTGCAGGGAATGAAATGAAAGCAGAGCGTCATGCTTACACACAACTGTGAGCCTGCAGATCGCTGAACATGCAAAATTTTCCTCTTGATGACTCTGAAATGTTGTGAATTCATAGAGCAGGAAAAGTTCGCGATTTTACCGACCTAAAGTCTAGCTTCCAATTATGTGTTTTCAAGTAGGCAACTGCACATTGGCTGCTCCGTGACGCAGTGATATCAACTTATTGGGTCAGCATTTATTTGCTTCTATATTTTTGGCTCAGTATTGTCTAGGAAATGTCAAGTACGTCAAGGACTGCAATTGCAAAGTCTCATAAAGGTATATTTGTTTGAAATATAGCTGTTGACCAAAACAAAAAGCGGATATATCACGTCCCTATAAATGCATGTTGAAAGACGTTATATTTCAAACAATTGTACACGTTAATTATTTTGGCGATTCGGTCACTGTTACCGAAACTCTTCCTTGAGTACTCTGAACCAATAACTAGGGCCCGGTAGTTTTGGCGAAAACATTTTTGCAGCACTTTGTTTCAGTGCCTTACGTGCTCACCTGCGTCTCGGCTTTGTGGTCAGTGATTGGATGCCGTAATACCCAGCGTGTGAGTGTTAAACCCGCAAATCAAAGACGTAATGTGTCGCAGTTATCCATGTACTGATTGGGACAGTCTAATGAATAACAACCCTGCACAAAAACACTTTGCCAATGGCCATAAAGTTGAGCTGCAGGTGTACACGTAAGACACTGAAACAAAGTGGAGCAAAATTCTTTTCGCGAAAACTACCGGGCCCTAACAATAGCAGACTTGAATGAATGCATTCCCTGACTCCCGCTCTACATTGTCAGATGTTTAAGGCCTTGTTACGGAGTTTTCAAGTGATTTAGAAAATATTTTTTTTATTGCTACCTAATACTCATTTCAAAATTTCGCTGCACAGTTTTGACACTTATATGTTATAATTTGTAGCTGAATTTTTTTGTAGAATTATACTGAACGTTTTTTTAGATTTCATTACCCAAAGTACCACGTTTTTCTTCGTGAAAATAAGCAAAAATTAAGGAAATGATTTTTTTGCTGGCGAATGGTATATTATTTAAAAAAAAAACGCGTCTACAGTATTGTGCATCGTGTGATTTCATATTGACTCAAATTTTCTCTAAACTTTTGGTTAAAAAAATATTTGAGTTATAGGCACCAGTCTGAAAAAAACTCGGGAACAAGCCCTTAACTAGCCACACTTTGTATCGGCAGTCAACGAACAAGTAAAGAACAGTGTTACAGAATATGTACGGATACAGAAGTTAAATATCTGGTAGGATGGCAAACTCAGTCACACACTCATGCCAGCAAAATGGCTTCGCAGGCCAGCAACATGACGGAAACACCTAAAGCCAATCAGCGTAAGGCGGCTACCGTGCCAGCCGGTAGCCCGACCAATAGCAGCGGAGAAGCGTGATCGTGTTTCAAGGGAAGGATGGAGTTAGCCCGACAACACATTAATTAACAGCTGACTTTGACATGCGTACAGGAATGAACCAATTAAAGTACTTCCCTGTTAGTTAGTGAAGTCTTGTTACTGGATGATTTGTTACACGACTCTTGCACAATAGTGGCTGGACATTTATCAGTATAGGCCGTTCACGATCAAGTGAGCACGTAAAATTTTCTTTCAGCTGTTTTGCAGGCATCTTTACTATTTTCAATACGAAAACTTCTATGTAACTAAAAACCAGTGTAAACATTTCAACACTCCAAAAAGTTAATTTCTATTGGCCTAATGAAACGTATTTCTAATTAATTACAAGTTCTGCTAAGTGCTCAGTTTACGGTGAACAGGTTATACCTACTAGTCTAATGGCTCCACACACAACTCAAGAGTTCTGTACAGTCGGTGCTTACAACCGCTTCCCTTGACACATTTCCACGCTTCGCAACTGACCAATAGGAAACCTTCTGTAACGTGCAGGAGCCAAACAGACACGGGGCTGACGTCAACAGACTTGGGTATCCTGTACGTAGGGACCCTGTTTTTTGCGGAAAAGAATTTTGCCGCAGTTTATTTCAGTGCCTTACGTGCACATCTGCAATTCTGCTTCATGGTTATTGGCAGCGTGTCTATGTGAAGAGCCATATCTCATTTAACTGAGCTAATTACAAAAACTTTCCTGCAGCACCACATGTCTGTGCTTTTCAGGTAGAATCTCAAGGCTCGTGACAGTTAAAATGTCCAATCGCTGACCACGAAGCAGAACTACAGATGTGCACGCAAGACACGGGAACAAAGAGAGGCAAAATTCTTTTCGCGAAAAACAAGGGTCCCTGCCTATTATAAGTGGCGAAGTCCACCGATATCAAATGAGCAACCGTGTAATTTCACGTCTGCATGACTATGTAGTCTGTGGCCGAGTGTTTACAGGACTGTGGAGCCTAGCAGGCGGCAGGTCGTCGAACACGCGAAAATCCCGTGTCACTGGTAATGAACGCTCTAATGCTCTAGTAGGATCATCCGCGTTCATAACCTCCAATGCGCTCATCAAGAACGCACCAGACTCAGATCGATGAACCTCGAGTAAGAGAAACGAAAACTACAGTAAGCCAGTACGGAATGTCAGACCTGCGGTACAATGAAGAATAACCCTATTTGTTTAACTACTTTATGAGAAAATATTACGCCCGGGTGACGTTATATCTCGCACGGGAATGAAATATAAGCATTTACAGCGCGGTAAATAACTCCAGAGAAATGCGACGCTCTGGCAAAATGTTTTCCTCACACTGTCAGGAACAATTGCATGACATTGCCCTTCCTCTTCGCAGATTTTTTTAGCGGAAGGCAGAAAACCTGTTAACCTTAACTTCTTAATCTTAAGCATTCTATTATATTCAGCGTGCTCATTAAATAACTTAGGCTGACTTATTAGGTATATTTAATGTAGAGACAGGTATTTTCATGAATCTTGAAACACGCGTACATTTAGTTTCGTTTTCCAATGGAATTTCAGTGGAACAACAGTCCAGCCGAACCACAATTCTATAGCAAAAATAGAAAAGGTTCACATGTCACATCTTACAAAACAAAATTGTCTTTGAATTATTACTGTAACCAGTAGACATGAATAAGGTAATTGAGTAAACCGACTGATACACCTTACATCGTAATAAATCGTGTTTCAGCCATCACAGTGTTTGGGTAGAAGAAACTAGATTTGTTATATGATAAAGTAATTTTTCATGCAGAAAATAAGAAAGCCATACGTACCAAATATATAGGTAATACTTATTATTACCTCTGTTAGTCCTACGTTTAACATTTCGTTGGTTCGAGTGTTCGGAAACTTAGTATCAACAAGTAGAGTACGTTTGTCCCAAACATGGTTGAACCTTGCCTGCTCAGCGTCGACCCCACGAAACTATTTTCTCTTCTCACAGGTTACCTGAAACTAGAGAAGTGCAATATTCGCTATATTTACGTACAACACACTGAACTCCAAATGACTTTAGTCTCGCTCGACGTTTAATTTATCGACAATGTCGCGACTTGCTTTCCACGGTAGAGTGACAAATGTTACCCTTTTTCGGACACGGAATTTAATGACGTCACATAGAATCTCGTAGCTAACGGAATCACAGATTGTGCTCTGAAATGTACAGTGCTGTGCAGTCTAGTTTGTCACTAAATAATAACTAAGATTTTGCAGGTCCTCATCTATAACACGCATGAACTTCAATTGTCGGTATCGTTAAGAGGGTAGTTTAATACATATTTCAGATTATTAAATTAAAATATTGGTCGATTATATACACAAATCGGAAATATCAGTGGGATGTCGTAACATTCAATTTTGACTTCACATATATCAATGTGCTAAAGCAGATAGCGACTCTCGATTACCTGATTGCTGACAAAGTAGAACATCACAAAGGGACCTGCAATTTGTTCAGAAAAAAATTACTTTGGACCAAAGCCCTCCGTTTAAAATGACCAATAAGGCTAGTCACAAGAGTAATTATGTGACAATTAAAAAAATATATAAATAAACACTTAAATATTTAACGAGCTATTTTAAGCTAAAATATAATTTGAAAACCTTCAAGCGTGTAGCGTATGTCCCTTTTTAATCTATTGAAAATAACTGGAATTTACTGGAAAGTTCTGAAATATTAAAGATGTTTCATAGTATAGAGACTCATTCAAAAGTACGACACTGTGTCGGCAAGTAAGCAATAAACATCCGCAATTTCTTTGCGTAAGCTTTACAGGGATTTCTCTGCCATTTAAAGTAACTCCTTAGAATTAGATACTCGGAAAATTCGCGGGTTGAACGACCTGCATGTTTGACTCCACAGCCCAGTGTTCAACCTGTCCTCTGCTACTTGTACATTGGATGCTGCCCTAGTGGGTGGCCAGTTGTACATCTGACAAGGAAGCGCGGTACCACCTATGTAACAACGTGTGTGACCGAGCAAGAGGGTACAGTTTACTCCATAACAAGTCAGAAAAAAGATTCCGATTACGAGAGACGAAAAGCCGATTTCACAAAATAAGATTATTTGAGAGAAATAATATTTCACATAACACTCCCGCACATGTAAATGACTGATTACAACAGTTTCATAACGTTTAAATCAACCTCTAGCGGGGTAATAACTAAGGATCTGACGATCTAATAATTTTACGCGCACACACATACACATATACTCGCTTTATAGCCTAGGCTATATTATATATATAATGTATTACATATAGCGAAAAATTTTCAATAGTGAGATATATTAACTCCGTGTTGATTACAAGTTATTTTAATAAAGAACCCCCAATAACTACTTACAAGAAATATTATCTTTTTAAGTATTACACATAAAAAGGAACCTTAATTAAAATTCTTGTTCTTTGTTAACATTCGGAACAATAACGGCCGGGTTTTCCACGGAGATCTCCTTTCAAGAACGACAGGGAGTTTTCCTTTCGAAGGAGAAAAAAATTTTCTTTGTGGGTTGGTGGAGTGTATTTTTACTGAGCAGACAAGGATTCGCTCATTAGCGTCCACGTCTGGCTAGCTTACATCAAGGCAGTCTTGACATGCTCCGGCAGCTGTCTTACGGGAATATCTCATTGTCCCATGCACACAATGCAGGCCTGCTCACAAGGTACCAACCCCTGTCGCCCTTGGTTTTAACGTGCCAGCCTGGTGGCCGTGTGTTTGTATGAATGAGGCACGACGCCGAGGGCGATGTTGTCCGGCTCGTCTGGTGCTATATGGCTAGAGCCAAGAGCTCTGGAATTTTGCCCCAGTTTCTTTCAGTGCCTCACTTGCCCGTCTGCAGTTCTGCTTCGTTGCCATAGGTAGAGCCACGATTTTAAGACGAAAATATTTTTGCACCAATTTGTTTCAGCTCCTTATGTGCACGTCTGCACATCTGATTCATGGTCAATGGTTGGATGTTTTAACCATCACTAGAGACGATGGTTAGAGGTGATTTATCGCGGGAAAAGTTGACAGTTTGCTAGGCGTCAATGTAATGTATTCATTTCGGACGCTTTTATTTCCTTACTGGCGAGTCCCTATTTGACTGGGCCAATGATAACTCTGGTGTGCTACTACTGGACGTCTGTGCCTCGTCTGTAAATAGCTACACTGTGATACATAACCGTCGGCCAACAATACATGACGCAGAACGATACAGTTATTTGCAGAATACGCTGGCAGAAAACATTCTCGCGATAAATCACCTTCTCTAATGATGGTATATCGCTCAAATGTTTTGTGCCAACATACTGTAGTTCCTTGTGACACGTATGAGTGGGTGATATACACCTGGCACAACGTAGCTGTCTGCAGAACAATAACTAGTATCAAATACTACAATAGAGGGATTCTTATAGGCTCAGACAAATAGGGCAATGGCTCCACGTACAAGCGAAAGTTGGTAATGTTTTCATAAGCTGAACATGTATTGAAACCCAGCAAACGGTCAAGTTCACCCGCGATATGCCGTCATCTCCAACCATCGCTTGTCTTGGGTATATACTGGCAAATTACATACGTATGATGTCGCAATTTCCTTATTATTTTTGGTACAGTCGAGTGGGGGACGTTCCTTAGCAAAGACACGCTGCCAATAACCGTGAAGCAGGAGTGCTGATATGCACGTAAGACAATGAAACAAAGTGACGCAAAATTCTTTTCGCGACAAAATCGTGGCTCTATAGCCATAGGTTATTTGAACTCTCGCTTGTCTTGACTTTCTACTGGTATATCACAGTAATGTGCAGGCCGGGCATGGTTCGTATCTTCACCCTGTCATTATAACGACACGCCAAAGGAAGGACGTTCAGTCAAGAAAGCGAGCATGGTTCCATTGGTCTCCCGTCAAGCGTTTCAGATGAATGACGTGGCCGTGGATACACTGACGCTGTATTTTAGTGTGTCATGAGTAGAAACACTGGTAAATCGAGGGAAATGTTGATTGATTGCTTGCTAGGCTTCAACATGCTATGTATAACACTGAAGATTTGGCACTTATACTGGCTATTGTTTATATGAAACCCTGTGTCTATCTTCAACAGACCCAATTATAACTGTACAGTTTTAACACAGAACGTGTGTGATTTGCCAGAAAATTGTTCACACGTATCACGATTGAGATACTATAGTTTATTGGAGACAACGTTAAACATTTTCGTGATTTTCCTGTGTCTCTAGTAATGAGGCTGACAACGTGCGTATTTAAACTAAATGCCAAACACAACAATGCCGTATTAACCGTTTCAAGTGAAAAAATATATTTTTAACCAATGGGAAGCACATTTGCAAACTACATAAACATTAAGTGCAATAATAAACTTAAAGCTCAATTATTGTACACATACCATAACCTATGACTTGATCATTCTGCCGTAACCTACATCTTGACCATACAGACACCCAATACCAAAATTAATGGGTAACACGGTTTGTATTGAATATTTTTAAGATAAACAAAATGTTTCAACTAATACAGATGTAGGTATTTATTGGCGCTGTATTAGTGTACACGAGTTCTTTGGCTGTAATTATATGGTGTTCGTATAAACAAACCTAGAGAAAGAGGTCTTGTCTTGCATTTGTAGCACAAAACGCATAAGACAAAATCAATGTATTAATATACGACATAGTTCAGTTTTAAAAAATTATTTCCGTTTAAATTTGCATAAATGTGTTGTATCTTACAGAATTCTACTATTAAAATGTTTGTAATTTTCAGCAGTAGGTCTACGTTTACTATGAGTAATCATTGTCGTTGTTTTAAAATACAGAAAACTATTTTAATTTGTATCGTGAAGCCTGTAGGGGCTACATAAAATATTTCTCCTCAACTCCAAGGTAAACCATTTTTTCTTTACATTGACTGTAGAATGGTAACTTTGTTTTCTGTTAACTTATATGTTATAAATATTTTAACATAAAATTTTGTCTTAGTCTGTGTAGACTTCAAAGTCATAACGTCGATACTAAAACGTTATACCATGCTTTATTTCACATTGCTCATATAAACAGATAATTGACGTAAGAAACTGTGGTCAAGTGTTGATATTGGTATTATAAAATTTTGGGGGGAGATCAATAAAAGTCTAGGGTTTTGTTTTGCCACGAAGTTAAGTCGACAGCAACACCAAGTGAAGTATGCACTGGCTCGCAAAATGAACATTAACAGAAAACTCCACACGACTGCCACGAAATAACGCTACTTGGCCACAGTTTATTCCAGTTCTATTCACACGCGTAATAAATTATCACTTGATAATTGTAATACATGTTAAGTGCGCACAGCAACGTTCTCCTTACAGCTGTCCAAATTTTTGTTGACAGAGGTTTTCTATTAGCTAAAACTAGAAATCAGATTCGCCAACACACAAAAATAACACTTATCTGCAGTAAATATTGTACAAACCTCTGCGTGTATTCCTCTTTGGAACCGTCGTGCACTCGGCGACACATTTCTGATGGAAGAGCTATGACATTGCGATGCCACTTTGATCGCCTTAAGAGGAGTCCACGACTAGCGCATGGATGGCGCGGTGTTGCAGCGTGTCACGCGTATTATTTTTTATCGCTTAACTTATTCATATTATGTTTATCTACTAAAAGAGCATACACTTGAAACTATGCTTCTATGATTTCAAAAATTCAGAACGCTTGTTAGAAACGTGATTTTGGGGCCTCTCAGAATGGCTGAAAACGGTTTTTTTTTTAGACTGCTGTAACTCCGAGAATATTACCTGAATTCGTAAAGTGCAAAGCGAGAGGCGTGCGTTGGTCTTTACTTCATACCATTCGAAAATAAAGTGTTGTGGTCACCGCTTAGAGTGCCGTAGGAAAAAGACTACAAGGAATACCTTGCACGCCAGTTTGGCGCGCTGCGAAGAGAGGCGATATGCTTCTCGTCAAGAGTGCGACACTGGCTCTTATCGCCACGCTGTTCCCACACGTCAAATGTGGAAATTCGACACCGGCGAAGATTACTCTTAAGGCGGCCGCCTACCCCACGCTCCAAATGCCGTGTAGTGTGTTCGTAAACAGTTTTTTTCTACGAAAACATTCCACGTGCGCCCATTGTGCCAACGTACGAAAAGAAAACAAACTTTAGACAAGGTCGGAACCTCATTATTATGACGCCACGCTCATGAAAAATACTGTTTCCTAGCGATCTAACATGGTTAAAAATGGCCTTTTCAGAACGCCGTACTTCAAAATGTACTAACCGGATGTATGTAAAACTCAGGTTGTGACCTGCACTGAACTTAGTTGCAGACTTTTCACCAATAAAATTATGTGGTCACCGCTTAGTGTCCCATAGTAAAAACCGTTCGGCGGGAGCCTTGCACGCTAGTTCAGCGCTTGGCTCGTTGAGGCGACGCGGCATTTGATGCGCGCTTCAAGGTCGACCTTACTGCTCCGTCGCTTTTGAGCCTCTCACGCGCGGGTAGGCAGCACCCTTAAGGTAGACGCTTTGGTGGACACATCATGCGCGCCCGAGGCCTAGAAGTGCGGAGTGCTAATGTTAACACATCGCCTTATCATCTATGCGCAAGTGACAGAACTAGCTTGCAGTCATCACTCCGATACCTCGCCTCTATGAGTAAAGCCCACGAGTTTGCCCTTGGCCGTGTTCAGTAGGAGGCCGGAGTCTTTAAATGTGGCAACGCTGCAACGGGGGTCTCCTGCCGCTCGCTCATTGGCTGACCAGGCCTGTATAGACGTGTACACGACACTAAATCTTAGTCCAGTTAAGGTTAATCCTACTAATGATTAGAAAGAAAACAGGGCCGTGCCAACAGGGAGTGAGAGAGGGGCGGCCCCCCTCCCCCCCCCGCCCGTACGTAAACCTGTGGGGGCGAATTATATCTCTCGCCCCCTCTCCTTTTCCACACATTTGCATTAAATATATAGTTTTCCGCAAGTATCATTTTTGGTAACAGCAAAACAAATGTTGATAAATTAAAGCAACTTATGACCATTGTTTTTGTGTGCGAATTTTCAAAATGATGCCTGTGTAGAAGGAAGCGAGCGGAGCAAACAATGCCTTTATTTTTCCTGGAACTGGCCCGTCTCACCACAACTGAACCCCATCTCACAGCGAAAAAAAAGAGTAACCGGAGAAGGGGTGAGGACCTTCCCCTCTGTGCCCATCCCGCAAGTTTAGCGGAGGAGCGATATTGTTTTAGTCCTTAGTCGTCAGTTTGTTTCGTGGTGTGGCGGTGCCTGGTGTAAGTGGTTACGCTACGCATGAAGATTTATGCTGAAGACTTTACTGAAATGGCGGGTGCTCAATTTTACGTAGTAAATTAAATTATTTTAGTCCGCTGCCCTCGTCTGGATTGCAAAATTCCTTGTTTTCACGAATTTTTTTCTAGATTCTTGAGTTTTTGCTATAAAGAGAAACTGTCGCTGCTGTGACGATGCCGGCCGGCGGTGCCATGGATGTGTTTTTTTTTTTTTTTTGCGTCTCACATGCTACTTAAGGAGTCTCCCTAACCTGCGGTTAAAATGTCTTGCAGCGAGTTACGGCTATTATTTTTTTTTTAATGAAACTATTCAACGCACATTATATTTGCATATGCCGTATCTGAAAAAATAACCAAATTCGAAAAACGCAACTATAGAAACAAGCATTAGACTTTGAGCTATGCTCTCCATAAATAAAATAATGTGGTTCCCGCTTCAAGTCCCGTACGAAAAAATAATAGTAAAGCACTGCACGCCAGCTGAGTGGCTTGCGCGGAGAGGTGATAATGTATTATGTATGCCGGTCAGCGGCACCCTTACCGCTCCTGCCTCACGCACACAAACGCAGCTAACTAGGGAGGCCCCTTAAAGCTCAGAGGCAGTGAACTTGCAAATAACATGTGGAATGTGTGTGAGACGTAAGATAGCTCGGGCGATAAGCAGAACAGACATGCACCGCAGCACTTGATACAGTTACGCCGTAATTTACTCAGCAAAAACGTCTCGGAAACAACCATTTAATAAAATAAGCAAATCGCATTTAAAATGTAAAAAATAAAATATCGAAGCCTTCTAAAATACATAGTGACTCATTTCAAATGTTTTCGCCAGACAAACTGTCTTTTAGTTTAGTTTATTGCATCGTTTTGATATTTTTTAGTACAATACTGTACAAAGATATTGCACAAGTCATTTTACAATATAGTGTGCAATAATGTAAATTATTATATAAATTATATACACTATTATGAAAACTAGAAGACAGTACATGATTTTCAGTAATTAATATAATCTTCTCATTAGTTGGGGCTCGTAGGTTACTAGTCAGCCCATGTCAACATTCTTTGTTTTCCACATGGAAAAAATAACGAACACGCAAACAAGCCGTATATATGACAGCTGACACAGACTAACAGGTAAAAGTAGTGAAGTGCTTGTCAGACTTGTCAAGACACCGGCAATGGTTAACAATGGTCTGTTACTGCTTCTGCCATTTTTCTTTCTGTTGAATATGTTTTCTGGAAGTTAGCGGCCGGGAGCTTTGATGGCAATACTTTCAACCGTATGTTCGTCAAAAGTCAGGCGTGACCACGGTATAAGAAGGAATGGTCCCGCTTCGTAATAAATACTTTTCTCGCGTTCTTACCACACGATTCACAGCGTTCGATGATTTGTGCAGCCTAACTATAGCGTCATTAACTTGCGATATTTACCGGCCAATGTCCAGACCTTCCCTTCTTAGCCCATGCGTGGGCGAGACCTATGCAAGATTTAACGCTCACGATTTTTATGTTTGTGAAACCATTTTGCATAATATAGAAAATAATATCATACGTTCTTAAATAATGTACTATGTTAAAATTCCTTTTCGATATGATTGCAGAAATTCAAAAGTTTTATATTAAAAATGTTATTACATCAGTTTCGTCACATGCTAGACCTATAAATATGTTAATCTTTGCATTAATTTCAATTCAAGAAAATATTATTATTGGGATAATGATATTTTCTTCAAAAAAAGAACTAACTGCAAAGGGTGGCCTTATTTTATTTCTCTTGCTCGAATAAGTTATTTATTAATGTAGACTACTGTAGTTTATCGTTATTATGAAGTTTGATATTGTGAAATTTGTTTTGAAAAGATAAAGCAAAATGTAAATTAGAAAAGATTGAGATTGAGCAACATCACTTCTATTTAATTTTCTATAATAGTATGTGCTCCACATCTTGTTTTGTTTTTCATTCCACATTCTCAATACAATAAACAATTATTCTCACTAACCCTTACATGATGTTACCAACAATTACAGGAACCTTTGTGGAAAAAAACTTCAGAAAATTCATAGCAGTTTCTTTCAGAGAACAACCTATTAGCACATTAAAATTAGTGGATGAAGTTGCGCATCTCATTTCACTACTTATGACTGATCCTGCATCTTCTGCATCTGCTGAAAGATCATTTAGTTCTTTAAGATACATAAAGGATTATTTGCGAAGTACTATGTCAAAAGAGATTTGCACACCTGCTGTTGTTCATGTATTATAAAATCGCGGCAGAAATCTACGTGGATGAAGTCTTGCGAGAATTTACGATTAGGACATCGCGAAGAAAGTCCGTTTTTGGAACATTTTAAAAAACTTTGTGTTCGAAATTTGTTGTGACTGCACAATATTTTTTGGGATGATTTTGATACATAATTCTACCCAAAACTGACATTCTAATGTATAAGTTTCTGTTTTATTTGCCTCAAATGTAATTCAAATTTTGTAGAATTACTATTTTTAATTTAACTTTTAAGGTATTCCATACATTTTAATGCTTTCATATTTTTGTCAGTTTTTATGCTTAAAACAAAAATTCGTAAATTTTTGTTTTGTGCAATTGTATATCATGTCATGATAATTAAGTAGGCATAGTACATTTTAATCTTAAAATTATTTCTACCTTGTGTATTTTAAATTTGTTACATTTTTCTGTTTAATTTTCCTGAAGGGTCACTTTACTGTGGCGTTATTAACAAAAATTTTCTTTAAAAAATATTAATATTTCTGCCAGCGATACTCAATATTTACAATTGAGAACTGCTAAAAATCGCACCATTTTGCATCTTTAATTAAAAATTTTCCCGGGGGAGGACTCCCGGACCCCCCTTTTAATAAGGGGGATCGGTGTTAAGTTCAAGTGAAAAACATATTCCTACGCCCCCCGCCCCCCCCCCCACTCTCTAAAAATTTGACACAGCCCTGAAAGAAAATGTGTTTTCTTATGCACTGAAAAAAGAGTATAGTTGCAGATACCATATTTCTGTTAAAATAGGGACAACAGAACAGTTTGTCTGTCGGTACTACTCTGGACACTTCCTTCAACAATCTGTTTTGTAGAAGTTACCACCTGGTTTGTAAAACCAACAACCAACAAGGCTATTTGTTTCTTCTACAGAACAGATTGTTGAAGGAACTGTCCAGATTAATACCAACAACCAAACTGTTTTGTTGTCCCTATTTTAACACAATTATGGTACCTACAACTATACTCTTTTTTCAGTGTGGGTAAGGTAAGGAATATTTCGCGAGTTCAACGTGTTAGAATCCATTGTCCTACTTAAACACAAGCCCCGGTCATTTGTCCATTAGCTGCTACTCACTGGAACAACAGACAATGAACGAATGGACGGGCTCGAGTATGCATAGTACAGTGCATTCAAACACGTCGGTCATTGAACTAGCAAATTATTCCGTTCCCTACTTATGGGAGAGTTTGGTACAGGGAAAATTTCTGCTGCTAGTATCGCTGCTATAAGAGACCAGAAAAATACGATACTGGTGTAAAATTAAATTTAAACAGGCTTAGAAATGACAGAAGTAATTTAACTTGCTTTTAAAATGAAAAGAAACCAATTCTGCGTTTAAAATTATCTACTTAATGTAGCGTAAAAATTCATGAAGTTGATAACTTAAATGCCAAAATTAGTTAGTTTTTTTACTACAAAATTTAATTTATTGATTTCTCTCTTTCCCCAGCCTAGTTAAATTTAATTTTAAAACTGTTCCGTATTTTACTAGACCCGTTAGAAATTTCAGCGTGACTAGCGGAAGAATTTTTCCTTGTGTCGAACTCTCCCATAAGAATACACGTTTTCTTCCTAGCCTGTAGCAGACTTAACATTAGCACGACCCTATCATTCATGACTAGAGACTGGAAAACTGCACGTGTTCACAGACCTGTTGACTAGCCTCCGAGAATATATATATGTGTATTCAAGCAGACAAGTTGTGTTCATTGGCTGCTCGCTGACACAGTGAATAATGCCTGCATTTAGTTACACTGTTATCATTGACTCATTTACTTCAAGGCGGTGTCAAATAAGTCAACGGCCAATTGAATCGGTCATTTGAGATACAACATAAGTAAAAAAGTCTACTTTTCAGGAAGTGAAAAAAACACTGTAATTCTGAAAGTTAGTTATGAAAAATTAGCAAAAAAAATTACTGAACATACTTTATAACATTGCTTTTATGATGGTAGCAATGAAAATAGTTTCTGTGGTGTTATGTAAGAACAATGCTCATTTCAAATATTTGACTTATGTTGTTTCACAAGTAAACAGCTGTATTTCAAGCTTTAAAATTATAGATATTGACCTATAAATCGTTGCAAGAATTATTCAACAAAGCCTGTATCGTTATTTATATGATAACTGCGATTAAATGTGATTCTGTGGTTAAATGTACGAACGGCAGTAATTTTGAAATGTTGACTTATGTTGTTTCACAAGTTAATGGTGATTGCATTATGAAATGATTGTAAGATACAGTATTGTATCGTGTATTATCCTACTACACATGTTGATAATATATTTATTTATATGTTAACATATTATGTCCCACAAGAAACAATTTGCATTATGTAAATTGCTACAAAATAGGAAAACTACAATTCTCTCTATAATCTAATACATCATGTTCCACAACACACTAAAAAAACAGCTGTTTGTCCAAGCACACGTCCCTTTGTAAAACTTGTAAGTAATGTACTTCTGGTCTTATAACAATTTCTGGTTTTTCAGTGCAACATCTCGTGCTCTATAAAAGAGTATGTACGAACAGTTGGCCAAACAAACACATCATTGTAAAATTCCTGGATATCATCTGCGTCTGGTAAAAACTGTTAAAATTTATGTAGGTCACACAACACCAGTCAGTGATATGAGTAAACTAGAGAAAGAACATAAGTCAGTGACTTACGGTGTTTCTTTTCTAAAATGACCTCACAGTTCTGCGCCTTGCTGTACACACAAGTTACGACTGACTTATGAGGTTTCAATAGTACAATGTGTATTTACCTTCGTAGAAATATATAATTACCCATAGCACATTTTGGCAGAAAATTGACAAATGTTGTTTCTCAAATTACCGATTCAATTGTGAAAGTAGCACGAACTTACAGTTACTGGAATTCTAGATTGTGCCTGAAAAAAAAACGCGAATTTTTCATGTCTTAATGGCTTCCGCTTGCACGTGCACATGCATAGCCATCTTGAGTAGAAGGCCGCGGCCTTAAATCTGGCAACCCTGGCAGGAAGGGTCATTTTAACTCTTCTTTGTCTCGCCAAAGGCTGTGGCTTCCCCTGATTCGCCGGTATGTAGAGAAGAATATCGAATCAGGTACAGCCATTGCCTTTGGAGAGCTAAAAGAAGTGTTAAAACGACCGTTCCTGCCAGGGTTGCCAGATATAAGGCCGCGGCCTTCTACTATAGATGGCTATGGCACATGTCTTAATGTAAGGTGAGGTAAGTAGGCGTAGTGTCTCGTCGACAGCGAGGTCATTATAGACGGCAACACACAACTTGCTGCAATGACAGGAGCTGGTAGAGGAGTCGGCCATGGCCTTTGTTTTAAGGAACCATCGCAGCATTCGCCTGGAGCGATTTTGGGAAACCGTGGAGAACCGAAATCAGAATGGCCGGAGCCGAAGATCGAACCCGGGTCCTCCTAAGTGCCAGTCCAACGTTTTATCGTCGCGCCGCCTCACTGTGCCGACCCGCCGTAGCTCAGTTGGTTGAGCGATCGACTTGGATACGAGGGGTTCTGGGTTCGATTCCCGGGTCTGGCTGGGTGTAAAATTGGTGTTTGTCCGTTAGCGTCTTTTCAATTTTCAGAGTCACCAAATACTGTCACAACTGGGGAATGGTCAAATACCAAAAATCTGTAAAGGGGGGATGTTTGGCTCGTTAGCGATGTTGCGACCTCGCCAAGGAGCCTAACATTTTAATATAAAAAAATGCGGTAGCGACTCAATGTAAAAAAAAATATTTATTATACACTTCCATGAGTTTTTTTTTAAATTCTGCATCAATATTATCGCACATAACAGGAGAGCGAAAGTACACATTTTCGCAATTTTCAGCCACTAGGGAACGAACATTAGTGTAGCAGTAGCTCCTGAAATACATACAGTAGCTTTTCACGTTAACTGAATGCTTTCCAAATAAGTAAACAGCTCTCACGGACGTTTAAATGTTTTGGGGAAAACTTTATTGGCTGTAGCTGTGAACGCCGCAAGGTAGTCATCAGAAGTGGCTCCTCAGACATGGCAACGTTTGTTTGTGTGGGGCACAAAAATCGATGGCGCGCTAGAATGACTGATCGGCGTATGTAATGCAATATCATCTCTACGCGCAAATCAACTGGAGTGCAGTTCTTTAATATTAATTTTTCCCTATAGGTAGGGACAAGGAAGATTTCACGAGTTCATGACATGCCGGCTAGATGTTACTGCATTAAACGTTTCTAGACATTGTTGCAAATCGCGAGAATTTTTTCTGCAAGCGAATTTTTCAAACCAGCACTATAAAAAAATTGTAACATTTAGACAGATTTTCTTCGTAAAATCATTCGTTTATAAAGTTACGAAGGTAAAGTTTGAATAATGCAAAAGCATTCCTTGTATATAGGCCTACCGTCCGTTCCTAAGCCGTAAGTATTTTTGTAAAAATTACAGGACATATCTTTGTAATTATTGTAAGTGTACAAAATTTTCCTTGTTAAATTATTTGTTTGCAAAGTTACAGGGATTTTCTTTGTAAAAATCTTAGAAGAATTTAACAGTACGCCAAAATTAAATCTTCTTCGAAATTTTTTACATACAACAAAATCACGTTTTTTGGAAAGCAATTTTCTGGAATAAAGTGAATGTTCATGTTGAAAGCATGCTTTAAAATTTAAATAAGGTGATATCACAGAACTTTACACGGAATGTATACAAAAAAATATATTAACGTGTAGGGGAAGTCAAGGTGGGAAAAATGTGCTGTATGTAAGCGCGGTGTTATGATTACCAATGCTCTTAGTAATCATAACAGCGGGGATACATGTGCGAATCTAAGTCCAGCTATGTATTTTTTTATTTTCAAAATAATTAATTGATTTATTCGAAAGTTAATTAACAAATAAATTTAGTGTTATTAATAATGTACAGGGACCTGAAAAATTCGCGTTTTCATTCGTGCACAAGTTAAAATTCCAACAACTGTATGTTTGCGTCGCTTTCGCTATTGACCTTCGACTTATTTGTAGGGGACGGAAAATTTCGTGGATTCAATTACCTGCAGGCTAGAATCCATTGTTCTATGCATATTCAAGCCCCGTCTATTTGTTAATTGTCTGTTGTTCCACTGAGTTGCAACTAGTGGACAAATGGTCGGGGCTAGAGTATGTAAAGGATAGTGCATTCTAGCATTCAGGTCTTTGAATCCGCGAAATATTGGGCCCCTACTTATTTGACATCGCCTGGAAGCGAATAATAAAAATGAAACTAATACAGATATATATGACGTTAACAGTGATCAGCTAATGAGCATCTGCTGTCTGCTTCAGTTCACAAATATTCTTACAGACTAGCCTTCAGGACAGTGAAACCGCAAATTTTTCCTGTATCTATTAATAGAGGTACGTCAATTTCGCGGATTCATCTGGCAGCAGCCTAGACTTGTCAGTCCTATACACTCACTGGCCACAATCGATTATCTATTGGCTTATAACCGTACAAGCAAGTAGCAAGCGATAGAACTTCGCATTATTTCCTTATTTACTACTGGCTTGCAGTAGTCAAACGCGTTTCGTAACAGCCGCCAGCAAGTCACAGACATGACAATGAAGTATAAATAATTGGCGTTTAACCTGACCTGGAATATATCTGCGAAATTTACGTACCTCTATCTATTAATGTATGGCGGGTATTTAAAATTTAATTTTTCCCTTCTTGCAAGTAAAACAACAAGGTTATCCCTTGTTATTTTACAAACACATATTTTGTATTATTTTACAAGGACAACCATTGTAGTATTGTAAGGAATTTCTTCGTAAATTGGGTTATAAAAGTAAAAAAAAAAAAATATACAGTGAATGTATACTCACGTGCCGTATATGATTGGTCGATGGTTGTGTGTCACGGCCTAGCTGTTTATGGATAATCACAGACGTCCAGTCGTAACGCACTTGAATTAAAATCGCGCCAGTTAAATAAGGTCTCACCACTAAAGACAGAAGAGCGTCAGAAAATAATACATTACTTTGAAACCTAGCAGAAGACAGTCAACTTTTCCCGCAGTATATCATTATTAGAGATGGGCAAATTTCGCAGATTCAGTGACCTGTATGCAAGAAAGTTATGTACACTCAAGCCCCGTCTATTCGTCCATTCTCTGCTGTTCCACGGAGTAGCAGCTAGTTGACAAATTGTCGGGGCTTGACTATGCATAGGAAATTGGATTCTAGCCTGCAGGTCATTGAATCCGCGAAATATCCCATCCCTAATCATTATTAGGAACTCCTGTTTTTCGCAAAAATAATTTTGCCCCAGTTAGTTTCACTGATTTACGGGTACGTCTGCATTCTGCCTCACAATTATTGGCAGCGTGTCTATGTCTATCATATGACTGAGCCAATTACAATAACGTTCCTGCAACACCATACGTCTGTGACTTGCCGGTAGAATCCCAACGCTCGTGAGAGATGAAATATCCAATCATTGAAAACGAAGCAGAATTGCAGCTGTGCACGTAAGACATCCAAACAAAGCGAGGCAAAATTCTTTTCACGAAAAACGAGGGTCACTAATCATACATTGGCTGCTGTTCTTCTGAGCAGCCTGTTTCCCCACAGACCTGGAAATATGGGATTCATATATCGTTAATTTGCAGGTTTCTTATTCATGCCACAGAAAAAAAAAATTGTACAGTTACAAGAACAAAAAAAAATTTTTGTAGGTTTCAAAAAGTATTGTGAACTTTACAGGAAATGTTTGTAAACATTTAATTATATCTATATATTTACAAAAAAATAATTGTACGTTTGCAAACAAATTCTTGTACAGTTACCAAAAATTGTTTGAAGTGTCACAAAATTATTTTGCCAACCAGTTGAGATGCGCAACTTTATTCATTCGTAAAGTTTGTAAATAAATGTATGTATGCTATAATTATGTAATTAGTCAAAATTGTCGTAGAGACTTCAATCAAGTTTTATTTTATTCAGTATTTCAATGTAAACTGTTTTATGTATAAGGAATAGCCCCATTAACTTATTTCGATGTTAACTAAATTTCATACTTAATTGCCGGCCTACCAGTATCAAACTGTAAAAAAGGAAGCTTGGAGGAAATATTTATGTTTTCACGCTGTAATAGCTGCTGAGTGCACAGTGGGGTAGCGACAGAGTAGAGACTTGGAGAGAGAGGGTCAAACCAACCCTCTCCCCCCTTGAAGGCGCCCATAGCCGTTGCTTGTAGGCGGGGCTTAGATGGTCGTCATGCTGTGACAAAATACTAAACATATGTAAATAATTGAAGTGAATTAACGAAACTTTAACAGTTATGCTAATAAATATAAATGTCAAATGTACTAATTTTCAAAATGATCGAATCAACTGTTTGCGAATTGTTTAGGATACGAAAAGCCATTGTGCCAGGAGGTCGCTGATTGGCTGGGAGTTGTCTCCATGAAGGAGAAGGGGAAGCTTTGTCGCTGTACGAGGGTGAGGCACTCTTGTCGCGTGTGCCGGACGCGAAAGACGTCGGTGAGGCATCATTGTTTTTATTGTAGACACGCCTACGTAAAGTGACGCCTCATAAATTTAAGATGTCAGTGCGACATTGATTTTATAGATTGGGCTGTAAAATATCGATTATACTTATATAGCATAAAATGAGGTATAATATTCAGTAATAGCGACTCCTGTACTCTGGCATCGGGTTAGAAACCCTACGTCACCAATCAATACAACCAATCGCTTATTTGTTTGACCTACCGCAAGAATTATACTAACTGTTTCCTCGAACAATACCAATTACCGTGCAGGTATATACGAAAAGCAACGAATTAGTAGTAGATATAAACGTTGCACAGTTTCCAAGACAACTTTTTGTAAAATATAAAAAAAATTTGGAAAATGTCCCAAGCCGTAGAATGTTATTTTGTTTGATATTAAACACTCTGCTCATAAACATATATTCCACTAGTCTCCACAGGAATTTGGAAAATTTATACCACATTAAAATCCTGCGCCATTTTTGCTATAGTGCATAGACTTACAAATATTCTGACATTAGTTTACAACCTTTTGCTTGTAGCAGTACGAATTTTTTTAATATGAAAGGAGTGTCTAGTACAATATGATCTAAATTGCAACCGGAGAAGCAGTGGCGAAACGTGGTCGTGTTTCAAGAGAAGAGACAGACCAGAACATACGTTGTAAGTAGAGGAATGATTCTGTGGCAATATATTTTACCCCATTTAGTTTAGTGCCTTCTGAACAACTCTGCAGATCTGCTTTATATGGTCAATGATTTGAGATTTCAACTGTAACTAATGTTGGGTTCTGCTGGCAAATCGCAGACCTACATACAGTGCCACAAGAACATTATCCTGATTGATGCAGTCTAATGACGTGTCTGAAAAAAAGACACGCTGCCAAAAAACTGTGAAGTACGTTTATCGATGTGCACATAAGGCAATGAAAACAAATTGGCGCAATAACCTCTTCGCGATAAACGCATGGCAGTAATTATGAGCACGTGGAATCGACACACCTGAAGTTATCAACAAAAAGAAGTTTGTCTAGAGTAGTGAAGTTGTGTTATACTAGAGGACTCGTTCCTTGCCACTTGCCAGATCAACCTACGCTTACCAGTGTAACTGTTCTCACAGTGGCGTGTGGAGATCAGAAACAAGGTAAGCTGGAGTTTGCTCAGTACTGTACAGTGTACAGTTTTGGTTTAACCCAGCAGGAACCAGTAACAACTGTACCACTGGGTCTAACAGAACGAAATGAATATGGCCCGGTAGTTTTCCCGAAAAGATTTTTGCCCCACTTTCTTTCAGTGCCTTACGTGTAGCCGACACCTGCACCTCAACTTCATGATTATTTGCAGAATGTTTTCGTGCAGAGTCGTTATTCATTTGACTGTGCCAATCAGTACACGGATAACTGCCACACATCACGTCTGTAATTTGCGGGTTTAACCTCCAGACGTTGTATGTTAAGGCATCCAATCACTGACCACAAAGCCGAGATGCAGGTGCTCACGTAAGGCACTGAAACAAAGTGCTGCAAAAATATTTTCGCAATAACTACCTGGCCCTAGTAATGAAGTCACTCGCATGTTAGCTAGTTAGCTGCATGTCAACCGTTCGTTACACACATGGTTAGACGTCCGCTGCTCCATAACGTCTGAGAGGCTTACGTGTACACAAGGGAGTAAACAAGTACAATTGAGAACAAACGCAGCTTACCTTGCAGCACACTCACCACATGCCACTGGTTCCACTTTCTGTCCGCTCGCCAACTCGGAGTCCATGTAACGTACAGGTTTTTCGTCCTTCTAAGGTTGTTCAAGAGTGGAAATATCTTATAGGCCGTTCGGAATAAAGTGAACACTAAATATTTAACCTTTGAAAAATATCACTAGCTGTTACTACATATAATTCAACATTACCGATAGTCACCTTACTGCTTGTATGGTTGGCAACGAAATAGCACAACATAGTTCCGTGTTTATTCGTATTTAAATACAACAATATCGAAACAAAATCAATCGACAGCGATTTAATTGTATTTTATACAATTAATAAACTTTTTTTTTATCAAACTATATAGGTACCTATCGACTGAACAATTTATCTTACACGCGCAAACATAAAGTTACGTGTCCGAAGAGGTTAGACTTTTCCCGTCGTTAGCCGTTACACGCGGAAAGATATGAATTGGCTGAAAATAGATCTTTAGCAGGGCTTCTTCGAGTGCTCACTTTATTCCGAACTGCCTATAGTTTGATAAATGTATAAAACAGTGCTAGTTTTATATATGTCACTCTGGAGTATATTTCGTCTAATAAAAAAATTTGCTCAGTCAGTTCTTCCATAATGGCACTGAAAAGCAAAATTTCCATGATTTTCGTGCTTATAAACAGCAAAAACTACACAGTAAAAAAATTTTTGTACATTTACAAGGAAAACCTTGTAAACTAATATCAGAACGTAATAAGTCAGGTAATGAAAGTAAGATGTCAGAAAAATTTTAAGTGGTTAAAAATATCGTAAATACATTTGCGAACTAGTAAAATAAACGTCAATGAGAAAATTTTTCGATTTGAAACAAAATAAACCTAGGAAACCTGACAAATTTTTACAAAACATTTCGTAATTTTACAAAAAAAAAAATTTTGAAAACTAGTTTCCAAATTTTTTTTTGTAACACTATCAAAAAGTGTTGTAAACTTAACCATATATTAGCTGTAAATATACAAAATGTGTTTGTATATTTGCGGAAATATTTGTGAATATACAAAGAAGTTTGTAAAAATACAAGTTTTTTGTAAATTTTGCAAAAAAAACTTTGTAGTGTTACGAAAAACTTTTTTGGAAACTGGTTTCCAAAAAAACTTTTTGTAAAAGTACAAATTTTCTATTACTGTGTAATGAACATAATAAAATTATAAAAATGTACATTTGAACTACATGGCACGGATAATTGTGTGGCATGTTTTAAAAACCATTACAAAGAATTTTTGTATTTTTAAAAAATTTCTGTAATTTAGAATGTTTTGCCCATTTTCTAGAATTTTTTAAATTCAAAATGTTTTTTTTTTCAATAGAATTCGAATCAAGTCAACCAGTGGTCCGTGACATGTGGTTTCAATGTGAATTTTTTTTTTTTCAATTAATTGTGTTCATTGGTTTGTGCGGCTTAGAAGAACGGAAAAAAATACAAATTTTGAGTATGAAGTGCCATTATGGGTAGATATAATGGTATATCGCGAAAAATGTTTTGTGTCAACATACCCTTAAAATCTCTGTAGTTTCTTGTGACATGTATGGTTGGATGTTATACGTCTGACGCAATGTAGCTGTCTGCAGACCAGTAATATGTATCAAATATTAGCGGGATTCTTATTGGCTTAGTCAAACAGTGCAACAGTTCCACGAACAAGCGAAAGCCAGTCATCTTATCTTATCATCAGCTGAACGTGCATTGAAACCCTACGAACAGTCAAGGTTTTTTTTCGCGATAAACCATCATCTCTAATTATGAGAAAACTGGGTGAGGTAATTTTTTTTTGTAAGAGGTATATGTACAGACTAGTAACGTCTACAAAACAAAATTTTTCCATACAAATATGAAATTACGATTTTTTCTCACTCGGACACTCTTAACGCCATGCACGCTACATCAACCCAGCAGCAAACGCTTCCTAGCTTACGACGTTACTACGGCTAGTGTGTGCGTCGACATGATATCGGTCATGTTGTCTTTTTATATCTTCACGGAGTGAAAACGCACACCGGCAAGGGATTCGGAATTGGCGCGTGGTCAATACAACTCAAGAGCTGTGCATACAATACCGCTTCCCTTCGAACATATCTACTCTTCATCACTGAGTAGAAGAAATGCAACAGCGTTTCAATTCCTACTTGTTTACATACAATTTCCCGATTTTTTCCCGTCCCTAATTGTATGATTTTTGGGTGGTGTACATAACGTTAGCTTTTATAAATAACGGTAAACACACTTGTCCTTTAAAACCAGGTTGTATTTTACAGCATTTTTGGGTCTGAAATAGTCGTTTTTAACCATTTTGAAGAGCCCGAAATTAATGTACGTAATTCGCATATGAAATAGCTTGAAGTGTGTTTTTTTTTGTATATAAAACATGTAATGCAAATTAAACCTTACGTTCATTATACATAAATGTCAGCTGTTGCAAAGAACGGATTAAATTATCGACGCTATATTTAGCCAATACATGTGTGGCTAGGGCCACGATTTTGTCGCAAAAACAATTGTGCCCCAGTTTGTTTCAGTGAACTACAGTTTTGCTTCATGATAGGATGTTTTAACCCTCACGTGTATCGCGATTCTACCCGCAAATCACAGACATGTGTTGTCGTAGTAACCATATTCTGATCGCCACAGTCAAATGACAGACGTCACTTCACAAAAAAAAACACTGCTAATAAGCATGAATTATAACTAGAGCCACGATTTTATGGCGAAGAGATTTTTGCAACATTTAGTTTCGATGCGTCATGTGCACACCTGCAGCTCTGCTACATCGTCTGTGGTTGGATGATTTTACCCTCACTGGCCTTGGCAAATTATAGACGTACGGAGTGACAATAATCTTATTCTGATTGGTGCACTCAAATGAGAAACGTGTCTGAACAAAGACACGCTGCCAATAACCTTGAAACAGAACTGCCGATGTGCACGTGAGTCACTGAAACAAAGTGGGGCAAAAATCTTTTCGCGACAAAATCGTGGCCCTAGTTATAACTGCAGATGTGTACATAATGTACTGAAACAAACTGAGGCAAAAATATGTTCGCGAAAACGTCCTGTTCCTAACTTACATATAATACTAGAAGACTGTACCAAGCTCACAAATTCGTTAAAATTTAATTATTTACGGATTTTTTACTAACAATTTTCGAAACCTGGATGCTTTGCGTAGGAACAGTTTTCAAATTGTAAAGGAGGGAGGGGGACACAAGTGCAAGGTGGAAGACTATTTCTCCCGTAAGGAAAATTTGAAATATCGAGGTTCATTGAGTCGTTTTAAGGTTCAATGGGTAGAGACATGGAAAATTCGTGTTTTTCATTTGGGCACAAGCTACAATTCCAACAACTGTACGTTTATGTCACTTTTGCAAATTGCCATTGCCTTATTTGACACCTCCTGGAATTCTCTTTGCCAATATTAAAAATGTAACTAATGAGAATCTGCTGCCAACTTCAGTTCATAAATATATTTGTAGGTTAGCCAACAGGTATGTGAACCAGCGAATTTTTTACGCTCCCTATCAATGAGCTGTTTTAAAAGATTTTAAGCTCAATGAAAAGGTTAAAGTAACAATAAAAGCAATTACAGTATTTTGACAAGCACTCGTCACTTCAAAAAAACATATACTCAGTAATTTTTCTTAGCAGAGGTTTGTTTAAATAAAAGGGGTTTTATATTTTTATATATCCCCTTGATTCCACCCAGCCCCCTTTTTTCCACAAGGTTCCTACACCACTTTGATAAAAAAAAAATTATCACTCGCTGATAGAGAACAATGATAATATTCCGGGAGTTTATTCAAGGAACGTTCGGAGTTCGGACACGCTCATAGCAGGTGCTTCTCCAGCAGTTCGATGGTGTTTATTAATTCGCCCTTGGGGGGCTACCCCGCTCGCATCAGAGCTACCGGGAAGACGACGGTACCACGCCAGGCGCTTCTCCGACGAACTGGCCCCTCAAAGGGCACTGTAGCGCCAGCAAGCAGGCATACAAGTGATGAATCCGAGAAATTTTCCAGCCCGCTCTCCTGAACTAATTAAACCGGGCTGAGAGCCCAGGGAAACCTTTGCGGAGGGCACAAAACAGGGGCGAGTGTCGAATTTCTCGCTCAACCCTTCACCAACCCCGTTCCTTCTCTCCCACGAGTTGCCGCCGGCTCATTCGCCCCTCACGGCTCCTTCCGCGAACTCTCCGACGAGCAGAGGCAATCTGCATAAAAAACCGTTGTTCATCCCTCCCACCCCATCAGGGTTTTCGCAATTCTCTGTCGTGTTTGTGCCCCGTCGTTGGCAATGGCAGCTCCGAGGAGTGGTGCTGCCTCGGCGAACAGCGCTACGGGAAACACCGGATCAAAGTAAATATCAGAACACCGCGCGCGCGCACACACACACTCGGACTATCGTTTTCGTTATCGGGCGACAGATGAAACGCAAATGCGAAACGGAAATTGCGTCGCAGGAGAAAGAAAAGGCGGCTGTCGTCACCGGGCACTAGTAAAATTGCCTTTCCTTCCGCCATCTGATAAAACCTAAGTGACGCGTATCTCAGCATTTCCGTTCTCGTAACGGTAATAATGAGTGGAATTAAGGGCGCCACCTACCCGAGGTTCAGAAGCAACGGAGCTATAAGGGCAACCTTAAATCGCGCATTAAATGCCGCTTCGCCACTGCAAGCCAAGAACCAAGCACTGAACAGTCGTGCAAAATTCCCGCCAATCCATTTTTACTATGGGACTTTAAGCGGTGACCAGATAATTTTATTGGTAGAAAATCTGTAGCAAAGTTCAATGCACGTCTCAATCTGAGTTCCACATACATTCGGTTAGCAGCATTTGAAGTACGGCAGTCTGAAAATGCCGTTGGAGGGCTTCGAAACAGTGTTTGTTTAAATGGGCACGATGTCTCAACAATAACATTCCGACCTTGTCCGAAGTGGTTTTTCCTCTCGCACGTTGGCACAGTGGGTCAATGTTGAATAGTTTCGTGAAATAAACCGGTTTATGAGCACACCGCAACGCATTTGAAGCGTGTGCTAGGCGGCACTCATAAGGTGAGGCCCAGTACCTCTTGAGTGATTTTGAAAATGTTATTTTTAAATCAACATAGTTTTCGTATCGAAGAATCCCTACTCTATTTTGTCACAAATACCGTAACTAATTATTTTGGTAGCAGTAAACCTCATATTTTGCAAGATTTTAGCACCCAAATTGTGCCGTTTGTTATATGTTTGCTACATTCATTTGTATTTTTCTGGCACATGTTTCATTATTTTTAAATATGGAAGTGATATAGTAACTGAATTCTATTATTATTAACTGAAGGGTACTATGATTATTAATTTTCATGCGGTATTTCTCCGGTAGCTGTAATAACTTTTATTTTCACGTCCCAGTCCAGGCAAGCGATCGATCGCCGGTTCAGGGATTAGGATCTTGCCACGCCACTTTCACCTTGTAATACAAGCCACAGGAAATACCGGACGTGCTTGCAGGAACGTTCCTCATAGTGGTAGAGCCCATGCACGGATAGCATCCTGCTTGGGTGCGATTCATGCAAGCCCGCAGTTCAGCTCGGCTGCAAACATTACAAATTTCACATTTGCACCATTTTTGATGCAACATTCCACGCACCACTGCATCACTTCGCACATAGTGCTTCATTTAGCCGCTATTTGGACATCCACGTGCCCTCTTAGTGGCCATGTACTGAATTAATTAGCGTCACCACACTAACTGTACCGCGTCACATTTACCTGCATTCTGAAAGCCGCAATCGAAGAAAGATGACATGCCTCCGCATTGCTCCTGTTTGTCGGGAGATGTTAGTTTTCGGGACCTAGTTCCCATGAGGTTAATTATTTCTCTTTCATGTCATATAGTGTTAGTTTTAATATAAATATATAAGTGAGTGAATTTTGAGGCAATTCTTACAAGATTTAACTTTCTGCGTTCTTCCGTAGGTAAATATTTCCCACCACGTGCGCAAGTTACGTCCTGTTTTTTGCTCGTTAAAAATTTTATTTAATTCTCGACTTCCCTTATATGTGTTACAATAGGCGGTTCAAGTATTCAAGTGTTCAAGTATTCAAGATCTCAAGTATCCAACAATAATGCAAGTATTCAACTAAATTTCAACAATTCTCCAACAGATGTTCAACTACGTGCAACTTATGTATTCTTTCAACGTGTCCTTTTGCTGGACACCTACTCGTTGCTACGTGACAGGAAAAATTCGCGGTTTCACTGACCTGCAGGCTAGCCTCCAAGAACGTCCGTGTGCTCGAGTAGACACCAGTTACTCATTGGTTGCTCACAGACACGGTCATATCACATAAATGGGCCTGCATTTAGTTGCTTCGTTATTATTGGCTCAGCTCCCGCCAAGAGATGGCTAAAAAGTCATGAGTAGGGCCCGGTAGTTTTCGCGAAAAGTTTTTTGCCCCACTTTGTTTCAGTGTCTTACGTGCACACCTGCAGCTCAACTTCATAGCTATTGACAGAGTGTTTTTGTGCAGAGTCGTTACTCATTTGACTGTGCCAATCAGTACACGGATAACTGCCACACATCACGTCTGTGATTTGCGGGTTTAACCTCCACACGCTGGGTGTTACGGCATGCAATCACTGACCACATAGCAGAGATGCAAGTGCGCTCGTAAGACACTGAAACAAAGTGCTGCAAAAATATTTTCGCGAAAACTACCGGGCCCTAGTCATGAGCAAATTGTAAAAGTGAAGCAGGATTTACAACGATCCGTCGCGTCCGTCCGTCCGTCATCCGTCCGTCGATCACGTGACTTCCAGCCAATCAGGTGTCTGGAATAATTCTGTCCGTCCGTCGAAAGCTTGCCAAGATTTAACTTTTGACGGACGGACGGGTGAAATTACAGCCTTCTAAAGATGGCGACGATCGTTTTAACTGTTTATTTTAATAAGAATTTTTTTTATTTATTAGATGACGCTGTAAATTATATTTTATAATACGATAGTAATAGTTTTGGCATCCGGGAAAAATTAAAACACCAACCGAAATGATTTTTTACATTACACCGTAAGTAATTTAATAAGTAAATACTTACACTCGTTAAATTTCTTTGTGACCAAGAACAGTGTTTGCAACAATAAGTAGCTATAGATTGAATAAAAATCTGTAAAAATAAATAATATATTTAAGGGATTTTTTTTATATTCCACAGAAGATTTCTGTTTGTACTTTGGTAGCATTGCAAATTAAAGGATTAACGATGGACGGATGACGGGTTTTTGTAAATCGCTAGCATTTCTGACGGACGGAACGGACCAAAAAAACTGGCGGACGGACGGGTGACGGCCGGACGCGACGGATCGTTGTAAATCCCCCTTGACACGAACTTACAGTTGTTTCAGTTCTAGCTTGCACGCAAAATAAAACGTGAACTCTACAGGTCTGTACCTGCTGATCCTGAGAAAAATACGAACTTTCTAATTTTGATGCCCAGTAATGAATGTATGAAATTTAATTTCTGTCATGCATCTAACCCAATGTTTAATATTAAAATTCCTATAATGTTAGGAGTACTCCAGCTAGATGATATTTTTAAAAGGTTCGTATAGCCTTGTTTACCTTTTAAATAAAAAATGTGCGCAGCACATTTTGTAATTCTGTCTTTGTTTATTTAAATTGCCCAATATTTTAAATAACAACAAATCGTTACTTTCACTCTGCCTTATATCAAATGTTTTTTATTTAACAGCTCTTCCTCTGAGAATCAATATTTATTTAGTAACGTTAGCTCTACACGAGCAGTGTTATTGTGACTGCTGCAGTCAAATGAGGGACGTGTCAGAACAGAGACACACTGCGCTGTTAAAAATTTCCGTAACTTCATTGAAAAAATTACAGAAAAGTACTGAAACGATACGGAAATCTGTCTGTATTGCCAGTTTACGGATGTCTGACTGTAACTTTCCATAATTTTATTTAAATACGTTTCTACAATTTTAAAGAATATTTTAGTGTGTTTCTTTAAAAAAAATACTGGTATTAATGATCACTATGACTCCTAGAGTAAATGTACATGCACATTGGTGCGATAACGAAGAGAAGACATGACAAGCTGAGATAATAGAAGCGAAGCACTGCTTCCTCCTGGTTGTCCAAACTTTTCCAAGAAGAGAAGAGATGCGGAGCGACGAGCAATACAACCAAGGACTCGTATCGCGCATAGACAAGGGGCTGAACAGCCCAGTAAGTGATTGAAGTGTTCCAAGGAGGCCACACACATCTTATATTCTCCTCGCTTCACCTATCCTGCAGTGGGAGGCCACATGTGTCACAACATGGAACTTATCACAGTTGAAAAATTTTGGACCTCTGTGCTGCGTTCCGTACCTGCGGAAATCCACTTTAAACAAAGTTATTTATTTATACAGAGTAAAATCTAAAATCTTTTTCTCACAATTATACTAATGATGTTCCGTAAAATATAGGTGTCCCAAACAAAAGTTGTTTCTGGTTAATTTGTCTCTTACCACTGCATGGAACTCTCTTAAACAATACCTTGTTACTGTGATACAATGGTTAGCGTGTCTGCCTGTAATTCGTAAGGTCGTTGGTTCGAATCTCTGCTAATTCGAGAATTTTTTCAGGTTACTTAATGGTGCGTCAAAATATCGAGAAAATGTAACAAACAAGAAAATTTCGTACTTCCGGAAAATTGAGTACCAGTAATTTGAAGAAATTCGATATTTGTGTGTAAAACGGATTCTGCAAAAAATTTTTTTATTTGTCAGTAGGTGTGTGGATTTCTTGAATCCATCCAGCAGTAGGCTAGATTTCTCAGTCCTATACGTGTATTGGTTACTATAGAATATTTGTTGGCTTCTAACTATACAATCGACCAACGCGTGATAGTATCACGAATTATTTCCTTACTTCTTACACGCTAGCAGTCTTCAAAAGACCAATCAAATAAGTCGTGATACAATCACAGAACTGTAAGTTCTTTTTGGCATTCAAATCGATCTAGAAAAGAATCTGTGGGACTCACGTTTCTTTATTTATAAAAATCTACATGTTTGTCGCCGGCATAATTTTTCAACATTTTGTTTTAATGTCTGACATGAACGTCGTCAGCTGTGCTTCATGATTATTAGCTGTGCGTCTTTGTTCAGACTCTCATTTGATTGTACTAATGGTAATATGGTTATTATAATGCCTTACTTCTGCGATTTGCCAGCAGAACCCTAAGAAAAGTGAGAGTTAAGACATCCACTCACTGACCACGATGCAGAACCGAAGACATGCACGTAAGAGATTGAAACCAATTGGTGTAAAAATATTTTCGCTATAAATAAGGACAGGAAGTTTTCGCTAAAATAATTTTGCGCCACTTTGTATCAGTGCCCGTCGTTGGAGACCCGGAAATATCGCGGGTTCAATGACAAGCAGGCTGGACTGCACAGTACTGTACCTATTCTGTCTTCAGCTACTTGTATATTGTCTGCTGCTCCAGTGAGGGGCCAGTTTAAAATCTAACAAGACATAGTGTCTTGTTTTTATGTAGGCTTGCTACTGGTCCGTTCTACTCTAGCACTTCTTTCATAAATGGTAGTCCAATCGCGGGAGTAATTTATTTGTTCAGGAGTTTGAATTCTAACTTGGTCTCAAATGAATTCGAGAATTTTCCGGGGTCTCTACCTATAGTTAGACACACTGGTATATCGCGGGAAAAGTTGACTGTTTGCTAGGCTCCAACATGCTATGTATAACACTGAAGGTTTTTCATGTGTATTGGCTATAGTTTATATGAAGCACCGTGTCCCTCTTTAACATGCCCTGTTAGAACTGTACAGTTTTAACACAGTACGTATGTGATTTGCCAGAAAACTGTTCACACGTGTCACGATTGAGATACTATAGTTTATTGGAGTCTAAGATAAATATTTTCGCGATTTTCCAGTGTCTCTACCTATAGTACACATCTACAACTCTACTTCATGGCCCGGTAGTTTTCGCGAAACGATTTTTGCACCACTTTGTTTCAGTGCCTTACGTGCGCACCTGCATCTCTGCTGTATGGTCAGTGATTGGATGCCGTAACACCCAGCGTGTGCAGGTTAAACCTGCAAATTAAAGACGTGATGTGTGGCAGTTATCCGTGTACTGGTCGGCACAGTCAAATGAATAACGACTCTGCACAGAAACACTCTGTCAATAAGCCATGAAGTTGAGCTGCAGGTGTGGACGTAAGACACTGAAACAAAGTGGGGCAAATATTTTTTCGCGAAAACTACCGGGCCCTAGTTATTGGCTGCGAGTATTTACGCAGAGCCGTACATCATTTGACTGCACCAATCAGAACAAAGTTACTGCGACACAACATGCCTGTGGTTTGTGGGTACATCCCTAAGACACAGAATATTTAGGACCACAGAAATGAAATAGCCGGTAGGACAGCGAACTCAGTCACACACGCCAGCAAAATGGCTTCCCTGGCCAGCAACACGACGGATATGCCTACAGCCAATCAGCGTAAGGCAGCTGACCTGCTAGCCGGTAGCCAGACCAATTGGAAACCTACCGTAACAAACAGGAGCCAAACAGACACGGGGCTTGCATTACCAAACTCGTGCAGCTAATAAGCGGTGATGTTCGCCCGTATCAAATGAGTCGTCACGTCATTTCACATCTGTATTATTATTTAGTCTGTGCCTAAGATGCAGGTAGGTAAAACATCCAATCACTGACTACGAAAGAGCTCTGAAGATGTGCACGTAAGACACTGAAGCAAAGTGATGCAAAAATCGTTTCTCGAAAACTTCCTGTCAGCTATAAAATCTTTGCTATATAGTCATACCTCAGTTAAGTAGGTGGCAATATGTGAGTGAATTATGCACGATTCCGTTGATTAAGGCCATTCTCTCTTGTTTATACTTTTTTAGATATATTAATTTTTCACGCCTAATCGAGAGCAGATATCAAATATATCTGTTTGGCAGTTTTGATTAAAATCGTCTTCTACTGTTGGCTATTTTAAAAAAAGCTGGTTAACTGACTTTTTAGTCGTAAGCATATAATTACTCGTTAAAAATAATAGCTCTAACGGCAAAACCATTTAAGACAAAATTGATAAACTGATTTTTGATATATTCTATGGTTTAAGTTTGAAAAAATAATTATCGTAAAACACGAAACAAGAGAGCATGACTTAAGACGGGTAGTTTCTAGCATTTAGAGAAATCTTTCGACTGTATCGTTACATAACGAAGTGCGGCAGTAAACCCGTTCTACCAACCATGTTCGGCGAAGTCCTTTACACATGAGCTGAAGTTGGGTACACAGAATCTAATCGCGTAAAATTGCACATTATAATTCCCAAAATGTATATCTGGCTCCAAAATTAGCAACGTTAACTGTAACTCAGATAAATTTCATTCAATTAAGCAAAACGTCAGGTTTTCTGAGTAGAATGCTATTATTATTTTTTGCAGTTAAAACAGCTGATACTGAAGCACTGAACTCCAGCGTAATTATGCTGGATTCACAATAGCGCGATGGGTGGGACTCGACACTAAATGTACTCGTTATTGCGAACACTAGTTTGTCTGCAGTGCGAAAATACTACCAAAACATAAAGTTTAATAGTTCGTTTCCACAGAATACTGGGCGCCGCGGTGGCCGAATGGTCAGACCATTCGCCTCCCAACAAGGTGATCCGGGTTCGATGCGGATCCACGATCCGGATTTTCGCATGTGAGAATTGTGCCGGACGATGCAGCTTGTTAGAGGGATTTCTCGGGGATCTCCCGTTTCCCCAGCCCTTTCATTCCGGTGTTGTTTCATACTCACCTCATGTCAACCTCTCACCTACGCTAAAGACCTCGATGTTGAGCGCTGACCAAAATCTCTCACTAACTCACAGCATACTAACTAATAGTGCGACAACATTTTGAGTTTACAATGTTAAAATTATTTTTCTTTAATGTGTAATATATTTTAAATACCAACTGACATTCATAAACGTGAAAATACACGCTTCCTTAAAAAGGTTTTGATTTGCTTACGACGTCAATCAAAATCTCTCGAAGACTACATAAATACAATTTACTACAAACTCAACAGTTTCACGAATATTTCAACACAAAATTAAATACCTTTTTTCAGCTTTGTCACGTCCGCGTCGCTAAAAGAATAGAAAAACATTATGTTCGAAATTCGCGTCGTGGCCGCAATTTCTGTGTCTCTGACGTCACAGACAAGTTGTTTAATCCGTGTCGCACAGTTCACATCACATCTGTCGCGCTATTTTGATTCCAGAACCAAACCGAAGCTGAAGTTTCTACGACTGATGCCCAGTCAGCAAACATTCGTTCTGATACAATGTATAAACCAGAGACGAATCTAGGCTGTCATTCACCCGGGACGACAGTTGTGATTTGCGACCCGCCATTCTTTTCTGTTCATTCCTGAGTGAAGATTTTCAGCACCAACGGTTCCTCGTCTACCATCCCCCCTTCCCCTTCCGGGCAGCATCATCTCCGTCTCCCTCAAGATCCACGGCTGGTGCAAACCTACACTTCGTGCCACTTACGCTAATGATCTGCGACGTAATACGACTCCTGAATGCTTTTGTGCCAATAATAGAGAAACAATAACATGCACGTCTAATACTGGCACACGAATGCTTTATTCAGACGCTAACGAGTACTCGAGATCTATTATAGTATACTCAACGCTTTTATGTAACGTAAAATCATTCATGCTAAAGCTTACAAGGCAAACGCACAATGAGTTTTGTAAATGCAATTTACAAAAATTTCCTTTATTTTCCCAAAGTAACCGTATGTGGTTCATCTATATTTCTTTTACCATAGCCAAATATATATTTTTTGTCAAATATGATAAGACGTCAAATTGTAATTTTATTTTACATTTAAAACATTTTAAAACAAATAAGTTACTCTCCTTTGTTTTAACAAAACATTTCTAGCTTAAAACGCCTGCGACATTATTCGCATAGTACGTCACAAAAAAAAACGTTTTGCTGATTGTTTTGCCAGTTTTCTCTAGTAATATTAATGATCTACGATATCTGTCCGTGCAGGTATGAGAACCCGTGGTTTATAGTTGCAAGAAATATTAGTATATTTTAAAATTTACCTCGCCGTTGCACTGTACTGTCGCGTTTATGACGCTGATATTTTGAAATTGTTTCCCATAAATACGCGGTAGCTGTTACACGCTTATCTATGAACAGAACGTGATGATGAACGGTCAACGTTTGCATAGCAACAGAGCAGTACAAATAATTTCCCGCGCGCACACACATACACACACACTATGTAGGTGAAACACTTTTTAACAGATTTGTAATTTTTGGTCTGTTCCTTTGCTCATACACTATAATAAAATCTAGGAATGATACAATGCACGTGTATAAGAGTGTTAAAGAATATTATAATGGACGACTTGAAAAGAGGCGGAGCTTCAGTCAGGTGTGGGATACAATTCCCATCTCCATGGATACCATAACCTTCATTTAGCAGTTTGGCTTCACATGCCCCGGATGAGATGTACGTCAAGAAAATTGATTATTTGTTTGGAATTTGCCGTTTTTTCAGGTAAACATTAATCTTATGTATTTGCTTATCTTAACCATGAAATTGAAGCTAATATTTTTTTTACCCTTGCGTGCAAATCTATGAATGCGCAACATTTTTGCTTTCTGCAATTACCAACTAACAAATCAGCATGTTTGTAAACAAGCAAGTATTTCTTTCCTCTGCGGTGACGTCAGGGGGCGTGTACTTCTAGTCGTCCACTAGAGACCAGGGAATTTCATTGACCAGCCGGCTGGACTGCACAGTCCTGTGTACACTATGTCCTCAGCTACTTGTATATTGGATGCTGTTCCAGTAAGTAGCCAGTTTAACATCTAAAGAGACATGGTGTGAGTCAGTAGGAAATTTTTATGCAGGCTTGCTACTGGTCCGTTCTACTCGAGCACTTCTTTCATAAATGATAGTCCAATCGCGGGTGTGACTTTCTTGTTCAGGAGTTTCAAATCTAACTGGTCTCAAATGAATTCTTGAAATTTCCGGTTCTCTAAACATAATGTAATGTTTATTTACGCGTACATGAACCGGCTTGTAAAGTAGTTTTTAGAAATCAACATAGAAACGTAAATTCATGGACGTATTTAAAAGAAGGCCGGAATCCTGATTGCGGCAACTAGACATCGGGGTCTGGTGCATGTCTCTCCTTGGCTGTCCTAGCCTCTGCAGCGTTTCTAGATGCAGCTTTAGTGGCGTGTACACGTCTGAACAAGACTAGAGCAGCCAATGAGCGACAGGCAGCAGACCTCTGATGCAACGTTGACACATTCAAGATAAGGGCCTTTTGCATAAGACGGCTATGGTAAATTTCGTATATTCGTCTGGCAGCAGCATACACTGTAAAAACTGGGTAATTTTACACGAGGGTACGTGGCAGCACGAGCTCCACACATGTTCGTGTAATTTTACACAACTAATATCCGTACCTTTTTATCGCATATATTTTGGTAAAAATACAATAAAATGATTGTATATTAACAATGGCACGGTACGTGTATTTGAACATAACGTTTTGTTAAATAACCCGTATTTCTGAGGGAAAAAATTACTTTCAAAATACGGTATTTTAATTTCCTGACTGGCAAGTTGGTGCAAAATTTTCGATTACTTCCGGAACCATAATGCGACTGATGCTGGGAGGATTCGAAGCCACGACCTTTGAATTAGCAGTCAACGACCATAACTACAAGACCACCATTTTTTTATGACAATTAGAGTTTGTAACTTGATATCTATTCAACCCAGACTAAATGGCAATCTAAATTAGTAGAGACGTGCAAAATTCGCGTTATTTTCGGCCCACAGTCTAGAATCCAAACGCCTGTAGGCTTGTTCAACGTCTCCCGTTGGACGACAATATCGTGGCCTTCCGCGGAGAATGCTTCTGGCCAATAATTAAAAGTTCTCAGTAGAGTGACCAACCTGCCATAAAGCTATCACACACGTAAATGACGTCGTATACAGGCTCGTGGCCAGTGTAACCACAGGTTGTACGCTTATATGTACAGGACAGTCAATTCTAGCGTGTCGCCAAATAATAACGCGAATTTTGCATGTCCCTATTAATTAGTTGTTTTTGACACTTACCGGAATTATTTCAGAGTACTGTTCATCAATTTACAGGGGAAAACTTATTCTTCTTTCTTACTACGCGTATTTTTGCTGAATTATACAACTAATATATATCACGACCTAGTAATTGGGCGACGATCAAGTTTCTTATACCAAGTCAAATGCCGTATTGAAAATTTAGGTTTCAAGCAAGTTTATTCTAAAAAAATTTTATAATTTTGTGTAAAACGACTAAAACTTCGTTTAGCGAATATAAATTAGTGATGAACATAATAAAAATAAAATTTATAAAGCTGGAGTTCACAGGCACGGGGATAGGTTTCCACATTTTTAACTGCAAATCTACGCAAAAAAAAAAACGCATCGTAATAAAACGTAATAAGTTTGAGTGTTACTTAGCGTAGATAACTGAATTCGCTAAATTGTCCGGTTCCTAATAATTGTTTTTCATTGGTTTCTAGTCGTATCAGCTGGTGGCAGATGACCACTTCTAAAGACCTAGACATTTTGCGGGTTTATCTATCTACAGTGAGTGAGTATGTGAGTGTGATATTTTGGTCAGCGCTCAACATCGAGGTCTTTAGCGCTTGTGAGGGGTGACATGAGGTGAGGATGGAGCTGGAGCAGGAATGAAAGGGCGGGGGAAACGGAAGATCCCCGAGAAAACCCGCCGACTAGCGGAATCGTACGCACATGTGAAAATGCGGAACCGACCCCGCCGGTAATCGAACCCTGATCGCCTTGGTGGTAGGCGAATGGTCTGACCATTCGGCCACCGCGGCCCGCACCGACCTACGGGTTTAACTCAACAGGTCTGTTTCTCCTCTGTCCTCACACATAGCTACGTGTTCACAGGCTGCTACTCCAGTGAGTTGCTTGAAGTTGTGCATGTGACAAGGTATTGTGGGTGTCTTTAAGTGTTTGCATGTAGGTCTGCTATTGGTTCATAGTTTCCAAGGAAGAGTGTCAGCAACACTGACCCATTAGCGAAAGTAATAAACGTGTAAATGAGTTTTATAGCTAATGTCCTCTAAAATGATTTCACGAAATCTTTATGTTTTCAAAATTATTAATGGCTTTCCAATCACTAAAGACGTATCAGAAGGGCAGCGTGGTCATGTTACAAGGAAACCTGTGTTTACAGACAATACACAACTTTGAGCTGGACGAAGTTGTGCAGAAAGGAACCGACCCACAAAGTAATATATTTTAAGATACTCATACCAGGTAGAGTAAGAAGGTGTAAAGTTTGTCCTAGAAAAATCTCTGAACCATAATGTTAGAAGGATAAAAAGAGTCCAAAATGTTTTAAAAAGGTTAATATTTACACAGTAAATTTTGATGTAGAATATCTCAGTCCCAGTAACTGTGAATTTATCTTGCATAACTACGTTCAATTATCTGTAAAGAAGTAAGCAGTTTCACTCTTCTACCAGTAGCGTGCAAGAGAAGACGTTTATTCCGCAATCACAGTAACATGAAAATATTGTATTTTTTGTATCCTTCAGATAAATCGAGAATACGTGCTCAGTGCAAATTGTCGAATCTGCAACTTCCTTTGAAGTACGACTATGCTTTGCCACTGATCCTCTCGTACCTCTACGAATAGTTGTCAGGAAGATTACAAACCTGTTTGTCGACAAAACAAACTACTGACCCCGCGCAAGCTCTGAGTCACTGGCGGGTATGTGCTTTTCTCCTGAAAAATATATGAATGACACAACGAGGCCCAACAGCATGCGACGCACTCTAGCCGTAGTAACGTCGTAAATTAGGACGTGTTTTATGCTGTGTTGCTAGAGACCTGAAAAATTCGCGTTTTCTTTTGGCCCCAAGCTGGAATTCCATCAACTCTAAGTCCGTGCCATTTTCGCAACTGGCCCGTGACTTATATGGCACTTCCTGGAAGTCGCTTATCCAATAGTACAGAAGCAACTAAATGCAGGCCCATATCACTGTGTCATCGAGCAGCCAGTGAGCAGATAATGTCTGCTTGAATACATATATGTCCTTGGAGGCTAGCCTACATGTCTGTGAACACGCGAATGTTTCCCGTCTCTATGTATTACTCTAGCATACATGAAGTTAACGAAGAAAAATGCATACACGCCAGGGGCTCAGACCTGGCACGCGGACAGTATTATCACAGAATATTTAGGAATACAGAAGTGAAATAGTCGGCAGGAAGGCGAACTCAGTCACACACGCCAGCAAAATGGCTTCCCTGGCCAGCAACATGGCGGAAACACCTACTGCCAACCAGCGTGAGGCAGCTGCTCTGCTAGTCGGCAGCCAGGCCAATAGGAAACCTGTAGTAACATGCAGGAGCCAAACAGACAC
>PNEQ01042816.1:0-91658 GCA_003012365.1 Medauroidea extradentata | reverse complement strand
CCGGTAAATACTACGGAAGTCGGTCTATTCGCTCGAGAGAAGACACTCGGAATCTCGATTTTCTCATTTTTTTAGGAAAAGGATTGGTCATATATATTGTTTAGCGGTGTTCTTTTGATCGTAAGACGTCTGCCTATTGATATAAATTTATATTTCAACTATCACTTGCGTTATTTTTCCGTTAAATGCTACGGGAGTCAGGCTATTCGCTCGAGAGAAGACCCTCGGAATCTCGATTTTCTCATTTTTTGGTGACAAGGGTCGGTCATGTCTACCGCTCAGCAGTGTGACGTCTGGCTACTGATATCAATTTATGTTTACATACTTACGTTAATTAATTTCCCGCAAAACTCTACGGAAGTCGGGGCCTAGAGACACTTTGCAGAAAAAATGCAATTTTAAAATTTTCTCTTATTTCCGTGTTGGGAAGGGGGGGGGCAAAATAAGCCACTATCGAATTTACGAAGGTAGCGATTTTACGAATGCGATGAGAGGAACCGTGAGTATTCGTAAAATCGGGGGTCTAGTGTAGTAGCATTGATTTATTTATTTTAAACTTTGTTTAACACACAAGTAAAATTACACTAATTTGTTCAAAGTTTTACCAGAGAAGTTAAGCATGGTTACACCACAAATAAAACCTAATAAAACATAACAACAACATTCCATCTCAAAGGCTATGCTAGCTTCCAAGACACGTAGAAGGCAGCACCATTACCGAGTAACAAGTTTGAAGAGCAAGGAACATCCTTACATTTTAACTAGTTTGAAAAGACAACAAAATGCACATTTGGCATTCTGGCTCAGTCTGGCTTGCCATGTCCATGAGGACTGATGCTACCCATCATCACCTCGCCAGAAGATTGGTGTGGCCTCGAAGAGCATCATCTTGCTTCGAAAATGTTCTAGGCCAGGAAATTAGTAAATTAATATTCAGAGAAACTTAATTAACTATTTTGCTACTGGAAAAATTTTTCAAGTATGGCAACTTTGTGTAAATTTTTTTAAAATCAGTTTTTTTTATTCATAGTATTTTGTTTCAGGAAATTTGTGTATGTTTGAAAACTGTGTATGTTCAATCCACTGCAACAAACTGCATAATTCACTAAAGAATTTTTTTCCACTCTGAAATATTACTATATTTGTGCAAGTACAGATCGTAAAAATACCCTATAACATTAAAATATAAAAATTGTAGGTAACGTGTGCAGTATGATACATGTTTGATACAGCAGCAGTTGCAGTGCGGGTCAGCTGTGATGTAGCAACAGCATTCGCAGGCTAGGTGGTTGGCCACCACTGATGTTACAACACAGCACGGCCTGATGCACCACGCTATCTCTCTCCACCTTTCACTTCCAAGGACACACGCAGGGCAGAGGAGTATCTCATCAGACATTCATTGATAAAATGACATTGATAACACATTATTTCTCGTATATTGAAGTACTGTAAGCCCTGTAGACTATTATCGGATAACAAGCTCATAGCACCATATTCCAGTGTCCATAGAGATTTACTTTATTTTTGTCAGCCAAACTCATAATATAACAGTGGTACAAGCACAGCTACAGCTATGTAGGCAGAAAATTTTTTGACGACCAAAGCATGGTGAACATATAGACTAATCTAACGCTACAAACATTGCAAACATACTTTGTGACTGATTTATAGGAATTATTATTTGTTATGGGTGTTTGAGAGTGAGATGTTTAGGTGACTCTTCAGTCTTGAAAGCCACTTATGACGAATGAGGTGGAAATGGAGCACCGTAAGAATGCATGATCTGGAAAGATGGGGAATCTAAAGTAAACCCACTACCAGAAACATTGTTTGGCTTGTTGCTAATTGTTTTTAAATGTTTGGCTAAGTAGTGTTAATATTATAAACTCCTGTATTTTGTACCCTATCTTAGGTTTACATTTTTTTACAAAAATACACACATGTTAATAATTGGTTGTATTTACAGCAACATTAATGAATAGTTTGTTCCGATAATTGTTTTTAGGGATTGGCTGGGTGTGACAGTTAATCACAGCAGAGATAGCAGAGTATTGGACAACAACCCTGGCCAATCAGGGTACACCCAGGCTTAGCCCAGAGTATATAAAGGCAAGAGGAACTCGCAGAAACTCAGAAAGGATACAGTTACTGCTGCTGCAACTTTACCATGAAGAGATGGAGGCTGCAATGATCTCAGGAATGTCGGGAAGAAATACAACAGTGATGCGGCTGCAAGCCAGAAGCCTAGAAGCTACAGGCAGCAGCCACAAAGCCTGAAAAGTTTAATTATTTTACACTTTTGCAGTTGTCTGTAAACACTTCTTGCTTGTACAGTATAGCATGCATACAAATTGCACGAAAGAGAAGTATTCACATAAACAAAATATTTTGACCAAAATTAGCAATGTTAGCAGTTTCCTTTCTTAATACAGTGCTACTGATAACACTAAAATACACTTGGCTCGATTCTTTTTGCCATTTCTGGTGCACTATTAAATTTTCTTATTATTATCTGTGCTTTATTTTGTATCATACGAATGCTGGACTAGTTTATTCGTATCTGTGGAATACTTCTGCTGCAGCAAACATTCCTCCTTTTAGTAAATATAGAATTTTTATTTTGTCACTCAAACTGCGATATTAGAGCTCTCTTCGGTTTAAAAGGATCACTACAGTCTTTTTTTAGGATTCATAATGATGCAGGCGACAGAATTGTGTATAACTGCACACAGTACATAAGGCCGTGTGCTGTTTGCTCATTGTTCAAGTGAGCAGGCAATAAGTCGGTAAACAATACAATGTAATTAAATACACACATTTTACACAAAAGCATTTGGTAGGTGGGCGGCGCTGGAGGAAAGCAGGCACTACAGGTGACATAAAATCAATTTCTTTTTAAAGTGTGTGGCAAAAAAGCCACAAGAAAGTTAGATGAGTGAAGTGAATTGAATACCGTATTTACTCACATAATCATCGCACCCATTTTTGAGGTAATGAATTTGGTAGTTAAGATTCTCCCCATAATTCTCGTACCCTAATTTATTGACAGCTACTACTGAGGCGCGATAGGCCGGCATGCTGCTCACGCACAAGTTAATATAGGTACAATAAATGGAACAGCGTGTGGTCCAGGTTTCACCAAATAGGCACTTATTGTTGGTCCAACCTTGATTGGCATGTCTAAATTGGCCGAGTACGAGGATGGAATGTGAGTGTGTGGAAGAGATGCTGCGATGCCATTGTTTTATCTCGTTCGTGATGGAGTGGAAAGTACCGGTAATTGCAGTGTGTGAGAAAGTTTATTTTGAGAGAATATGGATACCGTAAATACAATTCGTACACTACCACTTTCAAGTTGCATGTAATTGCATTTGCTGAAGAGCATGGAAGTCGGACCGCGGAAAGGAAATTTTCAGTAAGTGAAAACGTATTAGTGACCGGCGAAAACAAAGAGACAACTTGAAGTACACAAGTTCATCTAGGCAAGCTTTCCGGGGGCCTTAGCGTGGGAAGTTTCCTGAATTGGATGTGCAAGTGACTGAATACATTCGTGAGTTAAGGAGCAATGTGTGCAATGTTTCTCTAGAAATGATCATGTGCAAGGGTAGAGACAAAGCACGTGTGTAGACGGATCTGATGCATTAGAATCTATGTAGTTCAGACAATGAATTTCTAAACACATGCAGTCTAAAATGCATTGTAAATAAATATTAGGTATGTATACCATGTGCCTAGATATAAACTTCTTTAATTTATAGTTTTAGAGCGAGTTTGTAAAAAATTTTTTTAGTTTCTCTTTACATAATGGTCACACCTCGCTTTTTTTTCCCATAAAATTCGATAAAATTGTTGTGACGATTATGCGAGTGAATACGGTATGTTGCTGCAATATTGCCTCTGCTGCCAGGTATGTGCACATTGGACATCATGTTTGCTTCCTTCTCGCTCCACCCACTTATCCCCATGTACTGTGTACATCCAGCACGCTGCACAATGAAGCAGATAGTGTGGCTGACTACATGAGACTAGTTGCTCTCATGTGCGCTTGCGGCTGTGAGTGGCACTCTAGTAGTCTGTGCAGCAATCTGTGCGTTGTGTACGGGAAAATAAAAATTGTTAAGCACTTCAAATTTATATTTAATTTTTTTTATTTTCAACCGTTGCTGCTGAAAACTGCGGATGCGAAGTCCACAGATAAGACTGTACGTACTGTTTAAATTGTCATTTAATTGGTTGTTCGACTAAACTCGGATGTTGCAGTTTAGCCATATTTTGTTTATTAGACTAGTCGAATGGGACAGTTAAGGAGTTAAAGAGAAAACTCAAATATAAAAAGGATTTAAACAAATATTAATTTAAAGTTTATTTCACTACATCTGAAGCACACAAATTAGTCTGAAAGTCATATATACAGTAAAACTCGCTTAAGACGTTCCCACGAGATACGTTTTCCCAGCTGAGTCGTTTGGTTCGTTTGGTCCCATCACTTTTGTCATAAGAGCCATGGTTAATTTTCCCACATGTTACGTTTTGCCACGTGCCTGATTTCCCGCGTAATACGGTCAACTTTTGTAAAAAAAAATGGAATTTTTATAAAAGTAATGAACGCGATTTTCTTTAGGAATCAAACTGAAAGGAAACTGCAACTGCAAGAAAAATACCGCGTTTGTTTACGTTTTATACCGTCATCATAGATAACTGACGTGAGATATAGCGTTCCATAGACAGCGAGCAGGTATACTCAGGATGGCCAACGCATGCGCGTAACACGAATAAATACAATCCGCCATTGGTGATCGTGTGCAAACCCTTAGCAGATCGACCGTGATCGCGTGTAATGCTTGCGCTCACGGCACAATAAATTCAAGATGGCGGCAAGAGAATTGACGCCGCCGCTAGCACTATCGATTGTATGGAAAGCTATCGATCGGTGTACCTGCGTTGGCAACATTGATCTCTTTACGTGCGTTCGTTTGTCTTTGTTTACGCAAACCATAACTAACCTAAACTTTGCGAAACGTGTTTGAAATGTTACGTTATGAAAATATGTGTTTTAAATTCATTTCCATTTTAGTGCAGCGTGTTTAGATGGTTGTATAACGGCAATATTATAATAAAAAAAATAGGCACTATCGATAAAATAATTGGTGATCATGGAGAAGTGTTACGAGTTCGTGGAAACATTTGTTGATCTTAGTAAAGAACTTTCCACCCCTTTTAAATGTGTACTGTAACTGTCTAAATTCGCGGTAGCATTGCATAAAATTTGTAAAATGCTGAACAGTGTTAACCAAATGGTAAAAAAAAAAAAGATCTCTTATTAATATTTCAAGGTGTTCTCTTGAAATGGCATGTGCACGTACCATGAATCTTCCCATAACAGTATACTCAATTCCAATATAAGTAACTTAAACTATACCAAATTTTATGTTACAAAATATGATAAATGCATTGTTGGCATGGATACTATCACTTCGATTTTACCTGAAGAGAGTTTTTTAAACATGAAAACAAAAGCATTAAATAAGGTAAGCTGAATGAGTTTTACGAGATTTCCTTAATTTACCCTTCCCACTATTTATACTTGTTCACTCTGTCCCCCTGAAAAGTGTAAATAAGGGATTTTACTATACATTAAATTGTCCTTGCGACTCCAAAATAATATTTAATATAGACTGCACCTACAACAATGACTTAAGTTTTAAAATCAGTTTTCCCATTTAAGATGTTTTCCCAGCTAAGAAGTTTGTGGTGTAAAGTCCCGTCAAAAACGTCTTAACAGGGTTTTACTGTATATGATTTTCAGTTACATCAGCTTCCTAGAAAATTCTAGAGGGCTCCTCATTAATTACTACTGCTACACCCAATAGTAATTTTAAGTAGTCAGGTTTTTAACAACACTGGCATTACTGTGTATTACAAAAACAAACTTGTTCATCATCTTTGTCTGATAAAAATGATGCTCCCCTATGCAAACGACAAAAGAAAAATATTACTGTTACATGTTTTCTAAAGACAAAAACTGTGTGAGGACATATTTAAACAGTCTGTTATTACAGTTCAGAGCCCTCCTAAAATAATCAATCCGTAGGTGCTATTTACTGCTTCAGTAAGGTACTGATAGTATTATTTTATTTAACAACACTGACACTATATTGTAGTAATTTTGATAGGGACAGAGCAACTAACCCCACTCGAATGCTAACAGTGTTTAAAAGAACAAAAAATTAAATTCAGAAGTTCAAAGACATGTAACAAGCAACAATGCACATCTCTATAAGCACAAACATTCCAATGAACTAAATAAAAGTGTAGGAACAAATGTGACTGGCAACTCTGGCACATCACATAGGCTTAAGTACACACCTTAGCATGTGAAGGCTCAAGTGCTGGTAGGTTACACAAGAAACTTTGTAATTGCCTACCTATATAAATTTACTACTTGGTTGTGATCATCAAAGAGCACATACATCATGTCAGTTTGGTCTTTGAGATATTGACTGTGAACCAGATAGTGTCCCCTTCAAAGTACACTAGACCCCCAATTTTACGAATACTCACGGTTCCTCTCATCGCATTCGTAAAATCGCTACCTTCGTAAAATCGATAGTGGCTTATTTTGCCCCCCCCCCCCCTCTCTCCACACCTCTTAACGTAAAATTTTCTGCAAAATGTCTCTAGTTGGGCCCCGACTTCCATAGTGTTTTGTGGGAAATTAATCAACGTAATAATGTTAACACAAATTGATATCAGTAACCACATGTCACACTGTTGAGCGGTAGATATGACCGACCTTTGTCCCCAAAAAATGACAAAAATTGAGATTCCGAGTGTCTTCTCTCGAGCGAATAGCCTGACTCCCGTAGCATTTAACGGAAAAATAAAGCACATGATAGTTGAAATATAAATTTATATCAATAGGCAGACGTCTTACGATCAAAATAACACAGCTAAACAATACATATAACCGATCCTTGTCTTATAAAAAACGAGAAAATCGAGATTCCGAGTGTCTTCCCTCGAGCGAATAGCCAGACTTCTGTAGCATTTAATGGAAAAATAATGCCAGTGATAATTGAAATATAAATTTATATCAATAGACAGACATCCTACGATTAAAAGAACACTGCTAAACAATAGACATGACCGATCCTTGTCCTAAAAAAATGAGAAAACCGAGCTGCCAAGTGCTGTCTCGCAAGCAAATGGCCCGATTTAAGTAGTGTTTAATGGAAAAAAAAGTAGGCATTCGTTACTAGCACAATGCCCTTGTAAATTATTCACAAAGAAAGAAGGAAAAAGTAGACGTATTTATTCATTGCACAGTTTTATATAACTTAACGTCAAAACAATCCCTCGATGTTGTTGATGAATTGTACGAGAACGTACATACTAGTAGTGTGCAGAGCGGACAGATAGCGCAACTGTATGAATGTTCACAAGATGGAAGATTGTGGGGGCTGTTATGAACCCTCCAGCAAAATAACAAAAGTGTGATGTATAACAGGGGCCCTAATATTACAACACATTTGGTGAAGCCGAGGTTTACCCAAATCAGACTTGAAAATTCCATTTATGTTTGTTTATTGCATGATTACAACTCTGAAAATACAATGGCCATTCAATGACCACAAACACGAGAAACATGTAAACGTGCATAAATACACAAGTACAGTATGATTATAACTCTGAAATACCAATGTGTAGAACAAAATAGCATTACATCAACGTTTATAAAGGCTGGCGATATGCGCCAACCTTCAAAATACAATTAAAATCTCATACCATCCTGTCCAACATGGGATGTTTTTGTAACAATCTATATTCTAGGCGAATTTTCAAACTACAGTATAATGTAGATCAGGCAGCTGTAGATTTCAACTTAAAAAATTAATTTGTTCACAAATTGCAGACAATTAATTTGGAAGCAATAATATTAAAAATAGCATTGTAAACAACAGCTTAAAATAAAGTCAAGGGTTCTTAACATTTTATGGTTGTATAATTTTCAAGATGGAGGAAATTAGGCTGTTAGCCTCAGTCGCCTAGTATAAAAATATCCAAAGCTGCGATTTGCCAGCTAAATTTTACACGCAAGTTCATGTAGGCAATCCAAAACCATTTAGATTTTCTGCTACCTTGCTACAAGAAATAATTAATATTTCAACTACAAATATTTCATCATATATACAAAATAGTAGAATAAACGCTGTTTTATACACAAATTTACTTCGAGCAATTAACATACCATACTTTATTTTTAGGTTATTAAATGTTTTTTGCAATGGGAGTTTACAATTAAAATTTATTGGTTTGTGGGCATACGCCATTGCTCATGTTTTGCTGATCGCTTGTATTGAATGACAAAGTACAAAAAGGAACAAAAAAACAGACATCAAGCACACACAAAAAACAGAGGGAAAGCAATCGCATAGGAATTCTTTCAATTTTTTTTTTACAGAATTTCTCAGTGATTGCTTTTTCCTGTGTGTTTTTTTTTAACGCAAGTTTGATCAGCAAAACATGAGCAATGGTTTGTGTCCACAAACCAATAAATTCTAATACTATATTTTATTATAAAAAACAATGAAAAATTTATTACAGTTTACTGCATGTGGCTCACAGAACTTACAAACAACAGTTCATACTCATAAAATTTGTGTTAACCAGCACAGCCTCAAAGATAGATGACAGTTACTGATTGTTTTCTCAGTGTTTCAGTTCTAAAAAAGCTACAAGTGTAAAACTTTGTGTAATTCAGGCATTTTTGCTATGTATATTTATTTCTTACTGTCATAAAATTTTTGTAGTATACTCTAGCAACACTTAAGGTTGAGTAAGAACATAAAACCTGTTATACAGAATGTTTCCCAGGTTTATGACACCCATGCAGTTCCAGTGTATCAAAGCTGAGTAAGATAACTGAAAACCCAGTACACAGAATATTTTTCAGGATTATGACACCTATGCAATTTCAGTGTACCCAAGTGTATACATGGGTACCATTTTGCATGATCAATCTTGAATATTCAAATACAGTGAAACCTCATATTTACGTTACTATTATTTATGTTTTCCTGCAATTTGCAGTTTTTTCTTCAGGTCCCATTTGTGTGCCATTTAGTGCAATGTTAAATGTTCCCGCATAACACATCATAAAAATTGTATTTTTTCCACTGTTTACATTTTTCGCCATCCAAAGACACAAGATTCAGTCATAGATGATGAAGAAAGGACATCTAAACTTGTTTGAAAATAGATCCAGAGAAGAAACATCACAACGAAGTTGGTGATCACATGCAAACCCATACGAGAATGACCGTGATGGAGTGCAATGCTTGTGCTCACTGCACAATAAATTCAAGATGGCGGCACGAGAATTGCCGCCTCTAGCACTATCGATTGTCTCAAACGCTATCAATTGCTGTAGTCACGTTGGCAACATTGATCTCTTTATGTGTATTCGTTTGTCTTTGTAAGTGCAAAGAATTGTAACTTTAACTTAAAATTTGCAAAATGTGTTTGAATATGTTTTATTATAAATAGTTGTGTTTTTAAATCATTTCCATTGTAGTGCTGTGTGTTTAGATGGTTATACAACATTAATGTAATGAAAAAAAAAAAGCACCTGACATTTCTTGATAAAACAAAAATTTATACTGTAATCATGGAGAAGTGGGACGAGTTCGTGGAAATGTGTGTTGTTCTGAATACAGAACTTTACATTCCCGTTCAGATGCGTACAGTTATTGTCTAAATTTGTGATAGCATTGCAAAAAATTGTAAATTGCTGAACAGTATTTAACAAACAATAGAAAAACATCAGATCCATAACATTTTAAGATTTTCTCTTGAAATGGTATGTGCATGTGCCACGAATCTTCCCATAACAGTATATTCAATTCCAATATTGGTAAATTGCACTGTAACAAATTTTATGTGACAAAATATGATCAATTCATTGCTTGCATGATAACTATCACTTCGATTTTACCTGTGGAAAGATTTTTAAGCAAAAGAAAACAAAAGTACTAAATTAAGTGGGCTGAATGAGTTTTTTGAGATTTCCTGTAATTTACACTTTTCCTCTTTTTACACTTTTTTGTCCTGTCCCCCTGAAAAGTGTAAATGAGGGGTTTCGCTGTATATAGTATTTACCTTCTTACATTATTTGCAATGTAAGTTTTCATATGCAAAGTAAATAAAATATTAAATACCTTTAGAGAGCAACTGTCTAAAAATAATTCCAACCTAATTATAAAAACAACTAAAGCTACCAACATTGAAAAACAGTCACTCATAGGAAAAGAAATTTCTGGGATTCGAAAATCCATCAACTGGAGGTACGGATTTGTCTATGTGTTATGGAATTAATATGTATTTTTTAAATTTAAGATAATTTTAAGCTTGAATTGAACATCATTAGGGCTTGGGACATGTTATCGGAGAGGCATGGGCATTGATGGTGGGGAGGGCAGGAGGCCTTGCCCTTCCCAAGTGTCTGTGTGGAAGGGGCATGGAGGTGGCAAGTTTTCCTCAGAAGTAAACTTATTTTAAATGAAATTGTAATATGTGCGGTTTTTGGTCACCACTGTTCCATAACTTGCAATTAGTACCTGGCACTCTACAAACAATGTTTAGTTTACCTGCTGTTATTTCTGTCCAAACTTTATACTGTGTGTGATACTTTTTGGTGAAAACACTTTTTCCTCTTCTTAATTGTTCAAATCTTGAAATATTGCTTAAAATTTGTTTCTGTTGGTACAGTTGAACCCCGATTTAACGAAATGCCATGGGACCAAAAAATGTTTACTCTAAATCGATGTTTCATTAAAAATGACATCACCCCCTCCCCCCTCCAAAAAATATTTAAATTCTCGGGCATGTTTTGTTGAAATTTAAGGTAATTTTAAATAAGTATATTGGCTCAAAGCAATAACAAAATGTATTTACCGCAATAGGTAAGCCACAACCGTGAAAAAAAAAAATCTGCGAAAAACTTTCAGTGGAACACTCTGGGAGCGTGCGCATGGCGAGTTACGCCGTCCTTGCACGCGCTATCAACACATGAGAAGTGATGACGAACACCGCCGAGCCGTCAGTATTTCTGTCTCTCTCCGACCGGCTCCACCAACAAAATTACGGAAAATCTCATAAAAATAGTAAAAAGAATTTTTAATGAAAACTGAATTAAAAGTTTGCGAGGTAACGGTAAATTAATAATTAAACATGCGCGGCGCGGCCATTGTAGCTTGTATGCAGCTGCGGTGGTGAAACAAACTCATGTTGGTCGGCTCACTAAAAATGCTTTGCACTCGGGCGTTTTTTTAGCATCGGAGAAACAAATTATTTCCGTGTACTGTAATAAATTTGTGATAAAAAGTCTGCATAGATACTATTACGTATTTTTTTTATAAACTCGCTTGTTTAATCACAAGATGTGAGTATAAATAATCATGCCTCACACCACTGCATTATATCAGTAGTAGAATTAATCCATAGAGCATGCAGCACTGCAGCGCATTCTAACGGACACAAAGTACTATCTGTGAATTAGTTCTTGTGCTGTCCATTGCCACGCTGTGAAAACTGGGTACCTAGATGCTCATTCACTCGCCAGCCGCCAGGGAGAGGATCTATATGTGCGCTTGTTATGCAACACAGCGTCGCTCACTCGGCTGCATCTGCGCATCTCAAAATTACTCCTGCGGTCAAAGTTTTCAACTAATTTTAACGAATTTTTTTTTGTTTCTCGACGGATGGTTTAGGTTTTTCTACGGAGAAATAAATATATGTACAGCGGTCGGTGCTAGTATTTTTAAAGGACTTAACCTACAATTAATACAGTGGAATCCCATTACTACGAGAGTTCGTAACAGCACAAAAAATTTTCGTGGTTACGAGTTGTCATAAGAACAGAATGTTTACAAAAACAATTTTATAGGTTATTGATGTATGTGGGATAGGAATAATAACAGTACAGTTAACCTTGGCCCTAACAAGTCCCCGAAGATCCGTCGTTTGAGGGTGCAACAATCCACTGGTACGTAGCCTGCCCCGTGGTCGTCAGCCTGTCGACCCTGGGATCATCATAAAAGGGAGTTTCCTCCGCATCTTCCGTCGTGTGCCCTTTCCCCACCATCCATCATATCTCAGCTCTCCCTGCTAGCCGGTCCACTCCCGTAACTTTGTCACCCACTCATATCCCATCCGACTCATCTACCGAGTCAGTGTCATCATCATCATGTTCCCCTCCTAGCACCTGTGTTAAGCTGTAAAGAAAAAGTTGAGCTCATCCCGACTTTTTTGTATGCGGACCATGCAGATATTGCCCATAATTCAACTTGTTGATGGTACAGAGTGTAATGGCGACAATTTAATGACTCGTGTGAATTAATTTCTGTTGCTCGATATAAGTTTGTTAGTTATTACGACGTGTAAAATGTCAGCAAGAAACTACAGTTAGCAAACAATATTTTCAGGCATTATGCACACAATTAAAAGTTTGATTAAATACATTGTGTGTCGGTGCGCGACACTAGTAGTTTTAATTTGTAAACATGCTCTCGAAATATTAATCAGTGCAATCATGTAATATTCGTGAGCATTGTGTATGATTTCGTATCATCTCATTAATCGTTTGCTGCATATTTTGATGGTGTTGGAGGTGTGCAGTCTTTTATTAAAGTAATGTTCAGAATGTAGCAGATCAGTCCGTTTACTGCTTTACAACTCTGCCTATTTATTTGTGCAAAATAAACATTACCCTACTTTTCCAGTGAAAAAAATATCTTAAACTGTAAGGTCTAATATCACAAATTGTCTTTTTGTGTACTGGTAATTTAAATGTTACTGACAACTCAATGCTTCTTAGTTAAGTACAGGTGACAGCATACAGCAATAACATTCATGCATAATTTAGCCAAATATGGAATGGGGAAGAGAAACTGAACAAGATAACTAATAAAAACATCAATTACTTAGTTCCTAGCTCCCAAGTCCTTAAAATTTCTATCCCATAAATAAATAAATGCAAACAGGCTGTAGCGAGATTACTCCTACCTGCCCCTCTATAATACTATTTCTAAAAACTTCCATTCCCTTTCAGTCATCAGTCCACACTACAAAACAATCCACTCCCACACAAAGTAATATAATCGTACAAAGATGTACACAAAAAGATCTTATGAATATAGTAAACTACAGTATACTGTACTCTATAAGCCTACCCTGCTATGTTCTCATCCACACACTTTCAATCTTCTCACTGTTGTTTTCCATCACCCTGCACCCTCTCTTGGTCAGGTAACAAATAACCTTGTCCATCCCTCTCCATTCATAATAACAATTATAGTAAATTTTACACTCACAATTGGACTAACGCCCGGTGGCGATCAGACTCCTCCCCATCCTCACAGCACCAATCCTTTAGTCCCCTCCTATACCTTCCAACCTCCCTCACAGCCCCAAACTCTTCCTGCAGCTCATTCCACTCCCTCACCAGCATTGACAGTCAACACCTCTCCGTTCTCCTTCACACACTCGGAATTTTCTACTTATATTACATTTCCCCTTAAATGTTCCCTGAGTTTGCAGGCCAAACTGCCCCATCCCCCCTCATGTTCATCACCCTAGGCCTAAAGTTCCTTTCCTCTTCACCAGACTGATCCTGCCTATTCCATTTACTTATCACTCACCTCACTGCCCTTCTCTAGCTCCTGTACCTCCATGTACAGATCCCACTCCGTGGCAGCAAATTCCAATACGGGACTAAGCATTGTGAAATATATCTTTCCCATTGCCTCATCACTAACCCCTCTTAACACCCTCCCAAGCAGTCCTAAATCTCTTGACCACTCTGTCCACCTTAGATCAGCCTGTACCACAACCCCTAAATACTTATATATTCTGTATATCTCTCTACTCACCACTCTCTTCCTAGTAAACCTCACCAACTTGGTTTTACGCACATTAACCTTCATTCTGATGTCTTCCAAGACCACAACCTATTAATATCCTCCTGCAAGTTGTTTCCACTGCCCACCTCTGTATATAGTACAGTCATGTGCAAACAGTCTTATTTTACCTACAATCCTGGTAGACGGCAGAGGGTCCCCTAAGAAAGTCCTCAATCCAGTAAACCACCCGCTTGTTATCCAGCAGTAATAACACTTTCCTCAACAAGATTCCATGGGGAACTTTGTCAAAGGCCTTCTCGAAGTCTATGAAAGAGGCATATGCCTGCATCTCCTCATCAACTGCCTGAACCAGATCCTCTAACAAACCTGCTAACTGTTTACATCCTTAACGGTGTTATAATTCTTAGTATGTCCATCAATGTGCTCCAGTCCAGTTCATAATTACAGATAGCGTATAATTCTTTCTTCCTCTCTACCCTGCCTCTGCATACTCCACATACTATTCAACATTTTGCTAAGCTTCTTTGCACATACACTTCCACGTACAGGTCACACTCTGCTGCCACATCTTCCAACAATGGCTGTACCGTCGTGCAGTACCGTAAAAGTGGGTGAATAGGAACAAAATAAAAAACAAGTTCCTAGCTTACACTTTTTTCTTGAATAAAATTTTCCTACAGTTCAAGTTCTTTTCATGAATGGTTTTAACTTGCCTATCTAAAAAAAAAACATTTATAAAACAAGAGTTTATACCTAACATTTTGCTCTTAAGTTGTTTCTATTCACCCTTTTTACAGTACAATTTTCCCCTTTACCTCACAGTTCAGTGCCCACTTTGCAGCACGATTGTAGGTACATACACTGTGTGTTCACGGTAACCAACTCAAGCCGTCAAAACTAATACTTCAACTACTTCCAAAGAAAATACTGTTTACCCTACTCAGTTTTCCTCCACACACACTATAATTCTCTACAAAGCTGAAAAAAATATAAGTTCTTATGTAACTTTTCAGCTAACTGTATTGAAGGTACAAAGTTGGAACTCTGAAATCTAAAACAAATTGTAATCATTAAAAAAAATTAGCCAAACATTGATCTCAAGTTTTCAATTTTTCCCTTGCAGCAGTATTGCACTTCCCTGTAATTTTGTGATTGTCACAAAAAGGAAAAAAATTACCATACCTACACTCACCAGATAGACAGCTGTACTCACAAGGTGTGTACAGTAAAACTAGGCCTATATGTGATCCAGTGAGCATCAACTAGGAAACATTTAAGTATGTGAGAAGAAAATTACAGTGGACCACTGAATGCATCAATAAAATTAATTACTTCAACAGTATTTTATGTTTTTAAATTTGTAGGCATTAAATTACGTGTTAGGGTTATTGAACTGGATGGTTTGAAAATGAGTTAAATTTATTTTGATTAACATGCAACACATAGCCCATAAACAGTTTACACTGTAATTCAAACTCAAAGGATAACAGAACCTATTATGTAACACAGTAGTACAAACATCACATGTCAGCAAAAATACATATACCTGATAAATCTTGGTCTGACAGTTGACTGCTGCACTACACACTTGGCAATGTGCTTGTTACATACCTGAATGTGCATATTTAAAATATTTTTGATACTACTTTCATTGGAACACTGCAATTATTTACTTTTGCACACTTATGCAAAGTGTCTGCCAGTTACACATTTCCTAAGGCTACAGTAAGCACCTCAAGTTCAGACACACAAATTTGAATTAAAAATTTTATTGCATTCTTTACTATACACGTATCATACCTGTGACGAGGCAGTTTTCAGTAACGATCACATAAGAAACTTTACTCAATCCCAGTTTTTTTTTACTAAAACTCTTGAACTGAACGGTGTTAAAATTTCAAAATATTAAAGTGTCAGAGGAACTTTTGGATTGTTGGTAACCAGACGAGAAAATTTGTCTTAAAAACAGCACACAATACCTATACAGTATTATGTTACCTACATGTTATTAAAGATACACACACATCAACAACCTTAATATACAGACATTTTTTCTTAACACAAAACAACGTTGGAGCTACCGCTCTTGTCTTGAAAACAGTGGTTCAGTGTCTCTCGGCTCTCTAGACCTATCTGGATGAGCAATAATCACTTTCCTTGAAAATTACATTGTTTTTTGTCTTAAAAAAATAATATATTAATTTCACAACCGAGGGGAATAAATTTTAAAGCATTTATTGAAAAACAATTGTAAAAGTACAGTTCAGGCACATAAAAATCAGTAACCCATATCAGAATAAACAAAAACTTGCTGAAAATGTTTGTGACAAAGTGGATGAGCAGATCTTAATATTTTATGTTTATTTTACCACATGGTGGTTTTATATGTTCAAATATAGCTAGCTATAAAACCAGCAACGCAATGTATTTTTAGATGTGTCAAATTTATTTATTCAGTAATGAAAACTGCTTTGTAATGAAGTCAAAATCTAGTAACACACATTTTTTCCAAGAATTAAGTTATGAGTTTTGTATTCTTGTAGCAAGTTGGGAAAATCCACCCTTACAAATGCAGACTCATTCAATTAACTAAAAACTTGACTTGTATCTTGATGCAAAATAAATAAAAAAAAAAATTCATTGGAGCATAAAGTAAGCTAAACTAAGTACCGGTACTGAGGCCTACTCATGTGCTGCACTTCGACGATAACTTACAATGCAGTGGTACAAACACTGCCATCTTCACCATATTCCACTCACTTAACTAATATTGTAGCCTACAACTTCACAGAATCAGTCTGAGCACTTTGCACACAACCTTGTCTACCATATACTCTCACAATTCCATGACAACTGGTGACAAGCCATCTTAAGGAAGCTGCAGTTCAGAACCAGTTGTTGACTACAATAGCACAGTTGATGAGTCTCTGGTTACCATCCTCTTATACCTCTAAGACGAAATAATACTTGTCTTGTAAACCAAATGGTACGCCATAAGGTTATAGAAAATACTCGGGCAGTAGTTTTCCTGAAACAGTTAAAAATTTCTTAGTAAAACAATACACAACATTGTTTTGGATGTGTTACAAAAATAGTAGGATTTTTTTAGCTGACAAAAGCTGTGAACATATCAAACCACCACCATTCCCCTCCTTAATCTTCTAACCACCCCCACTTGCTCCTCCTAAAGCAAATTCCACTCCCTCACCAACCTAAGCATAGACTGCGTACCCACTCTGTTCTGCTCTGAACCTTTTCACTATTATTCCCTATTGTCCTATACTCTACCTTAGTTAATAGGCAACCTAACATACCTCAACCTCCTTCTCAGTTCACCACTCTGTACATCCTAATGAGCTTTACCGCTCTTCCCCTTTAATGAGTTCCACTCAAGTAACATCGCTGATGGCCAAATGTTCCCTTCATCATCACCAGCTTGCCCTTGCCTTCTCCATTTACACTTCACCCACCTTGCTACCCATTGTTGTACCTTATCCCTTAACGTACTATAGTTCTCTTTAAAACACTAACATAACTGAACTCATAAACCTGTAACTTACATCAACACAATTTTAAAAATTGTATGTCTAAGTTAAATTCAGTTTCTCTTTTTCGACAATTTTTTTTTTTAAATTTTTTAATAGACATGCCGACTTATTACTAGCCTAGATTTTTTTATTCTCAAAATTAGGCTAGTGAATTTCAGGGCTGATTTGAACATGTCGAATCTTAAAACTACCCTGTAAAGTTGATTTTCTTCTAAAAAAAAAGCTTGATTTCGCAACAGACAAATACCCAAATAAAAAGATTAAAAATACATGACTTACCGGTACCTGATATAAAACTGCTGGTGCAGACTTTCCTCCGTAGGCTTCTGCAGTTTGCCGACACACAAGAAATTTTGCTTTCGGTATCTTCTATTTTGAAAATATAACTTACTTTTAAACACAAAGAAACTTATCGGAAATATTGATTCCCGTCTCTATCACGTTTATTTGATAAGACACGCAAGTTTTGTGAAGTCGGTAAAAAAACTCGTTACTTCTCATTTGCACTACTCCAATAATTACCACGGAACTACGTATTAGGTTATGTTTATGTAATTACCACGTAAATACATGCAAGATAGCTACATGAAGCTATCTCGTGCCAAAAATTAAAAATATTTCATAAAATGCCACGCCCACAAAGGCAAATAATTTTTATTTGCAGTAATTAGGTAAACACAACACTTCACTTCATTTTGGTGGCCTGGGATCAGCCAGTGCAGCCATAAACTATCCCGATGGATATGGAACCACGGAACTGGATGACTTGTCGGAGTGGTGGATGTAGTTCCGCATTGTAAATGGAACCAAATCCGCTCGGACCTGAAATGGCAGGTGGCGAACTGGCAGAAGGAAGACACGGACAAAATTATGATGCGTGATTCGCTGGACGCAGAGGGGAAAGAGGAGGAGACAAGAAAAGTAGTGGGCATGAATATTGATGAGGAGAGGGGAAAGGTAGGTGGAGGATGCACTGCTTCGTGACCCGACAGTGAAAACACGAATCAAGTATGCTGGAAGTGTTTCTATCAAATTTGACTCGCGCATCAACTCCAGCACCACTGCGAAACTGGAACCAAATTGGAATTGAACTGGGTTTGAAATGAGGAAGGGGTAAGGAAAAAAGGAAGGAGAAATATGCCCATGATTACCCTCGAGAAGGGGGGGGGGTGGTGTTGTCGCCGCCAGACCCTAAGGGCCTTATTCATAGTCGTGAGATAGTTCCGAGATGATCCTGAGATCATCTTGTGCCAGTTAGTCCAGGGTTGGTCCTATAGTCCGGACCAAGTGTTACCTTATTCACAAACGGCAAGTAACGTCGGACTAGATATAGTCCGCGTCTATGAATAAGACAAAAATTAGTCCGACGATAATCCCGCACTAGTCCGGGTCAAAAACGACTATGAATAAGCCCCTAAGACTTTTTATTCGCTCAACACCCATCATAGTGTTTGTCAGTGCAAAGTGAATGTAGTGCAGCTCAGTGCAATCGAGTGTGACCACCCCGCAAGCAACTCGACACCGGGTCAGTGCGCCACCCTAACAGTCGCAAAATTCTTAAGAAACATAATAAAACATTCATTTAGCATTTCACGGTAATGGAAATTGGTTCTGTGAACAAGGGTATATTACATACATGTGTGAGACATAAAGAACAGAGTACTTTTAATAGTACGGTAGTAACATTTTAGTAACAATATTTTTAAGTCACATTACGCACAAACATGGGAACACATTTTTTGAACAACACAAACATTACATGCACAATTCAAATTGAACAATACTTACATTTAGTGAATAAGAGAGTCGTGTTTTGTATATATAATTTCATTTCACGGTTAAGGGACTTTTGGTTTTGGTGGGAGCACCGAACGTGGTCCGATGATCCGAGCCAAGGTTACGGGAGTCTTCGTTGAGCGGGCAGACACGACGGTCATGTGTCACCACCGCACGTGCTCGAGGGCTTCAAATTTTCTCTCTTCACCTTCCATTTAGCTGCAATAGTCAATTTAATACTTAAACATTCGCTTAAGGCCATTTGAGAGAGTACCTACAGGGGGAAGACTCGCTGCGCCCGCATGTTGAGAGTAAATGTCACGCCCCCGGACGTATGAACATTTCCAACATTGCTCCCCGCGAGGCCTAATTCACGTGTCTGCTAACCCGGCTCTTGTACATCTTCATACGTTATGTACAATACCTGTGTTTTGGAAACTTATCAATTGGTGAGTTTTATTTCAACTTTAGAGTATCCGTTTCACCGTTGGCGTGTCAACAGCCCATAGGTGACTTAGAGTCAGTGCTTTCATACAGTGTGGTTGTGGCATGACATGCCCATAACATGTCCGACAGGTAACAGTGTTCACCGTAGTCAGCTAGACAGACCCCTCACAGGTATTAACCCGGGTATTAGACCACGACACTGCAGTCACAAGAGTCTCGTGCTAGTCCGAGTAATGACTATGCTGGCGCCCTTTCACCACGCAAACGCCTGTGAGGACCGGTCGACATCAGAGTTGTGAAACGTAATGTAGAAATTATATTGAGCGGGGAGGGGAATGGTAATTTCAAAAGTTGTGTGTGCTCGAAGTTTGTGTTCCAAAGGAGAGGGAACCAAATACACGGAAATGTTTCGATGGAATCACATTCGCGCTACAGGTACAGCTCCATAGAGGAACTATAACTGAACTGCTCTACTGCTAGTGTTGTAATTGAAAATGCGAAGTTATCCGATTTATAAATAGTAATATATGACAATTCAAATTTTTGCTCAGGACAGTAAAGTGATTCCGCACTACACTTCTTTTTGACAGCGGATTGTTTAATTGTTAACAAATCAAAACCTATCTACTTAAAACTGTTTGGAAACGTATGTATTCATGGCCTATAGCCTAATTGTAATCGGAAAAATTATTTTTTAAAAATCTGGGCCAATCGCCCTGTCATGCATTACATTTATTGGATTGAGTCTACATGTCGGACTCATTAGCTATGCCTGTGTTTGCCCAGCGAATTTTGTACTGTTGCTACCAGTTCCAATTCCATTTCTGTGCCTGAAACTGAACTGTTGCGAACAGTTCCGACAACCTTCCTTATATATCAGTTTTACCATTACATGATCTTTAAAAGTTATGTATCACATCCTGCACATTTTTTCATACGCAAATTATAGTTATACAAGTTTCTCCACTGGAACAGGACGTGTGCAGTTATAACAGTATAACCTTAATTTTGCATGCATGCGAACATATCTATTTCAACCAATTGTAATTTTTATAACCAGATTTGACAAACTGTAAAACATTTTGTTTTGGGATGAGGGAAAGTGCCGGGAATCAGCATAAAATAAGGTTGCCGATTATTTCAATTAATTGTCAGTACGCAACACATTTTAAATGTTCCGTTGAATTTTATGAGAGCAGCACCATGAACTGTCTAGCACACAGCAAGACGGCCGGACCATAACATCTTTGGCCGGACCCAATGGGTCCACCGGAACTGGTACCAGGAACCAGTTCCAAAGAGCTCGATGTGGTTTCGGATCCAGGTCCGAAAAATATCCGGACCTACACACCTCTACCATAAACTGGTCACGCAACACAGTATACAATAAAAATGAGTTGAATCATGGGTACACTTAAGAACTGTGTATGCAGGGGGTGGTCAAGCCGTATACTGTCCAGGCAAATACATGAAGTCGGTGTATTTGTGCCCTTGTTTCTTGAACGTGATGTCAGACAGGTCAGCCGTTTTTGTGACGTCGGACAGGTCAGCAGTTTTCGTGCCGTCAGTACCAGGTATGTAAGGAACACGCCCCAGTGTGTCACCACCCCTACAGCCTGCGATCCACAAAGTGCAACCCCCCATATACACTCTCTCAGGTGCTTCGCGCATAGCCTTGCCCAGGGGGGCTACCCTGAAAACACGTACATTTCCCCGAGTGATTTTTATGCAACAATCCAAAACTGTCCTAGCAGACTTTAGTTTAGGCCAACATAACTCGATGTAGTCTTTTTCTTAACTACTAGATGCACGCAGGACAAAGGACTCTTCAATAATTGCAAACATCAATCTTGTATGCATTTTGCAAATTCAATGTCACTTGTTTTGTGTCAGTGTAAGTGTTTTGTGTCTTTATTTCAGCAGGACTCAAATTATAAATTACGCCACATGCATAATCACACTTCTATACAACCTTGTATAATTATTGTCACCATTTCATCTCCACGTAGGGAATTTCTGTTTGTCACCCTGACTTCAGGCCAACCGTCGTGCTGGACGGGAGTCGGGCGGCCAGCCGGTCTTCAAATAGCGGGAGTTCAGTACGGTCGTGCGTGCTCGTCAGTGCCGCGGTCTCGGGGGACATCACCATCCCTAATCAATCAGTAAGTTGCAATAGCGTAAGTTAACATCCAGGAACCTCTTTCATTGCTTGCACCCCCGAGACACCATCCGTGTGGAAGACCTCGGCTGACACGCTTTAATTTCGCTCATTTAAATTCACCACGTGCTCCAGCACGCTTTTGCACCACATAAGCTAATGGGCAGCTGTAGGCCAATGCCTGCACTTGTGGAGGGTAATCTCATTTCGCCTCACAGTATTTGTGTTAATAAAACATGCTCTCATTTACTACCGAACTGGCGAGTGTGATTTGTAGTGAATTCCTCGTACCCTGCTTCACAGGGGGAATTTACAGCCGGCGACCACAATCCTCCACCATCACCTTGTACTGTATAAATATGTAGACATTTCATGGATTATTTCCATTCAACTGCATCCCTGCCATGAGATGTGCACGTGATACTGTGTGAGTTCAGATATTTTAATTTACCACATGGGACTTAGAGTACCCACGCAGAGGACACAGCCTCTGATCACCCTCGCCATTCACGAAAGGCCATCACGGGACGGGGCACGCCACGATCTCACCCCTATTCCACCCAATCAAGAGTCTCGTGCTAACCCGAACACCCTGGTTAGCTGGGGCCCACAAAGTACATTTACAACACCATCCTGTAAATTCACCGTCTCTCCACAACCCGTGATCCTGGCCACGTCATGTTCGCGCCGCAACTAAGCGGTCAACTGTGCTTCGTGTTCTACAAGTGTGTGTTAGGGAAGAACTGTCGCCATTGTGTAGCCCGTTGGAGCGAGCCGGAAGTGACCGGGTAGACTGCCACCTTGCGCCCCACCCAAGCGAACAAAGGGACACATATTCCAACCACCCCCTAGCAGCAATTGAGAGAACATGGTTTCGCAGCCACCCGTGTGACAACGAGCCAACCTGAGGGGACCCGAGCATGCCAAAGCGCGGACTGCGAGAGAAGCCAAGTGGACCCGTGCGTACCCGATGTGTGGACAGCGAGCCTAGCCGAGGGGACCCGAGCATACCCGAAGCATGGACAGTTAGCCACAACCACCCTCTGCACAACAACACCACAGGAGTCAAGCAGTGTACCGGGCGACAGCACAGCCACCTGCCGCCATGGCACATGCGAGCGGTGAGGGACGCTTCCCCCGCAAAGATATCCACGCACCAGCGTTGTGCACCCGCGCTGCGCTATCGCATCGGTCAACCGTGTTACACGACTCTACCGTGACGGAGATGTGGGCTCTGGAACTATGTAACCGATGTCACCACATCAAGACTAGTGACCCATTCGTGAAGTACGAAGCACCGACAAACATCTGCAACTGCCCGATACCAATCGTGGCATTAGCACCACTCCACCATGCCGAGACGCACGAGAAAAAGATTCGACGGTCATTGTGGACGGGTTCAGGGCGCGACCTGGCAACCTGTACGATCTGTCACCGAACGGTACCCAAAGGAACTCTGTGTGTTGTGGAACAAGTACAGCTACACACTGGATAGTTTGTGTGCGGGCAATGCAGTACTGCACAACACATGGCACGCATAGGCCTCACGCTTGAAAATGTACCGATGACGTCAGGACCACGGAACACCTGTGACTTCACAAACTGTGAGCTTCCACGAAGCGACCAATCCAAGTGACGTGAGTGTAACTGACGTTGCCACATCACATGCATGACAACAGAGGAGTGGGACCTATTCCGCAGCGGTTTTCACCAGTGCCGGGATTGTGTCGCAAACCGCACCACCAGTATAAACAACGCCACGGAGGAGCAAGCAGCCAGGACAAGTCACGTGAGTGCATCACAAATCACAGTGTTGCCACCCACGACACCGAACGTACTGCAGCTTACGCAACCACGTACAATCTCTACAGTGTTGCCGACCATTACAGAACCCAACACAACCTGCCACCATTACAACACGCCCTCCAAGTTCCAGACGCTGCCAACCTTCTCCGGCAGGGGAACTGAGGCCACAAGGTCATTCATTGAGGCTTATGTACAACGTCTGCAGAAGTACCGTGTTGCGGAACAGGAATGGCCGAGCCTTATCGGTGAACAACACCAAGGCGACGCATGCACCTGGTGGCAGATGGTCACCGAGTACAACATGACGTGGGAGCAGTTTGTAAGCAAGTTCTCCACACGCTATGCCAACACCCTCACGGCGCTGCAAACAGAGCTGAATATCTTCACGGAACACTAACGTCCACAAGAGGATTAGAGACATTCATTCGACGGAAGGTGAACCTGGTAACCCGCTTCTACCCTGAATGACATCACGGTGGACGTATTGGAAGCAGTTCTCCAGACAGTCAGACCGGAATACCGCTATGCACTTCGGCCAGCCATCCACAATAGGCTAGAAAACTTCATCCGTAATGCCGCTGGAGTGGCTCATTACATACAGGATGTGTCACACAACAACCAGAACAAGGGCAAGATGGGCGTGGCACGAGGAGCGCCGACCAAAACAGCGACCGGACCAGCACCAAACACCGCAACGGAAGCCGTGAGCAACCCAGCGAACCACAATGGCGACTGCACACCTGGTACCCCGGGAACTAACAAGTCACAGCAACTGCCCCCGAGCACCCCATGTCACTACTGCCCAGGCCAGTTGTTCTACTGGCACTCCAACTGCCCATGCAGACGCGACACCCAGACAGGAAAAGGCAAGATGGGGGTAGGGAGGCCCCGAGCTCACGCTCCCAACACAGACATAACAAATAAGTACAACTGCTAAAAACCAAAACAACATTAACAGTGACAGTGCAAACCAACAATACAACAGTGTCAGTGATAATACCGAACATGTGTATTTAGGCCAAATTTTTCATCACCATCAAAATTACGATAACTTTCTCCGCATACCAGCGACTTTAACTAGTGTACAAACCGTTGCCTTGATTAAAACAGCTGCTTCACATAATTTTATTAATGCCAATTTCATCACACTAGGGAAACTTGACATGTGCGAATAGACTGTGCAACTTGTTATGCAGGACGTAACCTGGTACGTGGACGGTGCTGCAAATGTAAACATTGCAGTCCGTGACGAGTCAAACGGAGTGCCTGTGTTAGTCGAGAAAGACTTACTTGAAAATGTGATCGTAGGCGTACCATGGCTTGTTGAGCAAGAAGCAGTGACTGAGTTAACCCGTGACTACATTCATTTTGGCAAACAGCAACGTAAAACAGTGTACCACCTCGGATATCACCAACCTGTTACGACACCACCTGTTGACCTCGCCGAGTTCGATCATGCAGTTCCAACAGAACATCAGGGCACAGTGCAGTGCATTCTGGACGAGCGGAAGGCAGTGTTCGCCGTCGGCGATCCGCTGCACCGCACCTATGTCGCAGTGCATCCGATACCCACCACGCACGACAATCCTGTCTACGCGCCGCCACAGGACTACCAGCAGCATCAACACTACATAATCGAACTTGCACCCAAGAAAAACCGTACTTGGCATTTTTGTGTCGATCTACGCCCCGTCAACCAAATCACTAAATCATCCGCACCACCTGTCATAAATGTAAACAGTGCACTCAGCCTACTCGGCTCCGCAAAAGAAATGTCATCATTTGACCTTAGGTCAGAGTACTGGCAAGTACCAGTGTTGCCAGCTGACCGACGTAAAACAGTCTTCACAACTCCGGACGGTAACCGATATCAGTTCTGTATCATGCCTTTTGGACTAAAATGCACACCAGCAACTTTCCAGGCCATGATGGTGCATGTGCTAGATAGCTATATCGGGAAGTTCGTCACGGTGTATCTCGACGACGTAGTCGTGTGGTTAAACAGCTGGGAAGAGCACATTCACCACCTAGAACAGGTATTGGAGCGTTTCATTGGTGCCAACCTCACCTGCGCAAACCACATGTGCCACATCGGCAAGGCCGAACTAGACTTCTTAGGTCATGTTGTAAACGAACACGGCAATAAGCCCAGCGAAGAGCACCTACGTCTCATCGAGGAATGGCATACACCCGTCATGCGCAAGCAACTCAGAAAGTTTTTCGGTCACATAAACTGGCTTCGGCAACACATACAGAACTTTGCAACCATTACCGCACCACTCACTGAACTGTAGTCAGCACAACTCAAATACCACTGGACAGATGAAGATGAACACCCCTTCAAACAAATCAAACAGAGTATCGCATGTGAAAACACCTTTCAAGATTTGACCCCACACACCACTTGTACGTTCAGACGGATGTCAGCCAAGAGGGCATTGGTGCAGTCGGGTACCAACACGATGACAACGTAGAGAAGCAAATCATCGATTACGGCAGCACTAAACTAGGTTCCGTCGAGCGCCATTACGACGTCAACGAGCGCGAATGCCTTGCAGTCACGTGGGCGTTCAAGCGATACAGACACTACCTTGAATACCAACGATTCATGCTTAGGACGGACAACTGCAGCCTGGTGTGGTTATGCCAGATGCGCGAATACCGAAGCAAGCTCACTCGCTGGTGAATGTTAATGCAGGGGTTCGACTTCGTCGTCGAGCATGTTGCTGGAGCGGAGAACCAGCTCGCGGATGCATTGTCAAGCTCGCCGGAGGAAGAAGTGTGCACGTACGATCCGGATGAGTGGGAGAGCATGCTTCCGCCAGAGAACGATGTTCACTTCGATGACAAGCCAACCACACCCCGCCTCAATCAACTAAGCATCCCACAAACAGACCCGCAAATAAGTGCACAACAACTGCATGCACACGTACACACCGCGCAACAGATGGACGCATTCGCGCAACAAAGCACACAGGAGTGCAAACGCCGTGCTGTACACAACTACCGAGTCGTCGATGATGTCCTGGAAGTCATGCCCGGGGGGCGCAAAAAGACTTGGTGAATGTATGTTACCAGAGGCAGTCCGGACACTCGTCGTGCAGTACGTGCATAACGACCATCTGGCGGGACACCCCGGTGCCGAGCAGACATGTCGCAACAGGGTCGTTACCACAACGCAGAAATACCATAACGCCGAACGTACAATAACGCCAAATGCCATAACGCCGAAAGCCAGTTGAACCATAACGCCGAAGGATAGCAAAGTGCTGTTTACCACAACGCCGAATGACCACAACGCCGAAATACCATTATGCCGAAAAATCACTACACAGTTGTGCCACAAGAACAAATGTACATTAAGTCACTAAATATGCTGACCATATTTTGAACTTTACCACAACGCAGAAATACCATAATGCCGAATACCATAATGCCGAAACCATAAATGACCACAACGCCGAAACCTTAAATGACCACAACGCCGAAACCTTAAATGACCACAACGCCGAAACAAGAAATGACCATAATTCCGAATGAGAAGCGGGTTGCCTGTCTTTCAGGAATTAAAATACAAAGTTTAAAAGCTAAATACGTATTTTCTTTCGGAGCTTATAAGAGCTGATGGTTTGACAATAATGTGCCAATTTTTGTGTCTAATTTTTAATATCTCACCGATTTTTAATTTATTTGGAAACTATTATTTAACTTTTTGGGAAGATATTAAAATTGGCTATTCTTATTGAAGTCCAATGTTTGTTACATGATTCTGTGTTTTCTTGCTTATAAACTGTGTGTGTTTCTTGAATGTAATCGAGAAATTCTAGGTAAAAAATAATAAGTTGTTAAAACTATGAAATTATAATTTTTCGACACAGTTCTTAGTATTTGTGATGTATTACTGTCGTATAGTCATTTGTAACTCTTGGAAATAAGAAAGCAACCCGTTTCGTTGTTATTAAATTTGTAAATCGTAATATAAATTTTCATTATATTTTCCTACAAATACGTAGCCAATGTTCCAGTTTTTATGTTTCACTATATGCATTTCCAGTAACTAACCGAAGTTGATCTCTTAATATTAAATATAAGTTCTAGACTTTCATGAAACAACGTAAATCAAAGTAAGTATTATTTTATAAATCCGTGTGCGTGCGTGTGTGTAAACAAACGCTTGGCACCCCTTTGGATAGGTTTACTTTGCCGCGGGAAAGCGTGAATGTGTAGTAAGTGAAGTGGTGCCCTATGCCAACTGTACATTTTGAAAAGTGGAATAATTCAAGTTCTTAGAGACGAGAGACATTAGTGGCATACGACGTTATTTTACAGGAGAATTCTTTCCATGTATCCTGAGTAGTTACGTTTCCCAGCTCACTGGACCTCGTAGTTCTATGGTTAGGGACTGGAAAATTTCGCGAACTGAATGACCTGCAGGCCAGAATACATAGTATTATGCATACTCTCAAGCCCCGACTATTTGTCATCTAGCTGCTACTCAGTGGCACAACAGACAATGAACCAATAGACGGGGCTTGAGAATGCATTGTACAATGGATTCTAGCCTACAGGTTGAGTAAAAACTTAGAAAAGAAATGTATGAGATGCTTTGTAGCTTAGTGAACCAGATGTATTTTTATTGGGTTTAGTGACTTTGATATTTTTTAGTCATGCTTAATGTCTCGTCGACAGCGAGGTCATTGTACGGCTGAATATACTTCACAACTTAGAGGAACTAGAGAAGGACTCGGTCACAGCCTTTGTTAAAATAGCTATTACAATATTCGCCTGGAGAAACTTGGGGGGAACCATGGAAAACCTAATTCAGAATGTTAGTCCAACATGTTACCCACTCATTGACCTATGCACCCCCGCTAAAAAATTTAAAATTCGATAATTAAGGAGGCGAAAATGCAATATCCTTGATACCTAATAAACATGGAGAGCTACTGTTAGTCCATTACTTTTGCCTTAATGATTCGTTTGTGAATATAAATTAATTTCAGAGTCTTAAAATTCTGAAATTAAGAGAGTGAAAACTAGTAAAATATTTTTTCGCTATGTCCGTAAAATACAATAAACACAATGAACTACCGTTATAATCTTTGCTTATAAAAACTTGCTACTAAGTGTCGCTGTTTTATTATGTCAGAAATTTTATTATGTTCTTTAGAAAAATATTTGGCCACTTGTGAATTATTCTTGGGCTAGGCATTCACAAAAATACTAGTTTTATAATCAAAATATGATATCCCGTAAGTTAAAAATATTCTGTAATATGGATATTGTTTGTCTCTGGACAGCAACTTGATTCATTTTGTGGTTTGCTCCGAATATTTTGTAACTTCCTTGTCCCTGCACCGCTCGTTATCACAGCCCACGCCCACTAAAAGATCTCCCAGTTAGAGTGTTCTTATCCCACGAGTGAACATACCAACACTTTCCTGCTATACCTCTCCCTGTGATCCAAGTTTACCCCACCTCTCAGTGTTTCTTCACAACAAAAAACATACCAGTTCGTTAGCCGGCTGATTTCTTAAATAACTTTATCAATTATTTTATTTATTTTCTTTTGGTATTCTATTTTTTCAGTCATCACTGTGTCATTACTGAGTTACGATAAATACACAAATTACAATATAAATATAATGTTATGTAAACGATAACACCATTGCTGGCCATGCAAATCACACATATATGCAATATACTTTCAAAACAAAGACACGTATATCTCGTTGCATTATGGTGATATAATATTTAAAAAATTCTATATGCTATAAAGTATATAACTTTAGTTTGGTACACGAAAATATATTTTCGTTATTATAGGCACAACACTGAAATTATGGACATGGCTAAAATGATCTTGCAGGTATGTGTTTAGTGCAGTTATAAGTTAATTTGAAATACATTTTAAATTACTGAACTTTTGAAACATTTTCCAAATTAATTTTTGTTATATTTTTTTATTTATTTACCATGTTTCACCTGTCACGTTAATCAATTTATAAAAAAAAGAAAAAACCTTGCTACAAAACACGAATCTTGGAAAGCTTGTGCATTATAATGAACAAAAAATAGCTTGAGATAAACAACACTACATTACGGCACGTCTCCTGAAAACTAGTTATATTACTCACAGTTACACTCGCAAATTTTATGTTTGTATAAACAGCTGTACTCTCCAGACATGTAGGCTAAATAAGAGAATCTTTATGTTAACGTATATGTGTTATCATTAATTTATTCAATAGTACGACCCGTGCGGCTAGTTTATATTTTTCCAGTGCGGCCAGATCACAAGTGGTCAAATTTCCGCTAAGTTGAGCAAAATTTCACGTTTTCCCGCTATACACAAATACAAACACAAACACACAAACATATATATTTATTTATTTAGACTTAAGGAAGTGTTACACACACACACACACACACACATATATATATATATATATATATATATATATATATATATATATATACTCTTTAAGTCTAAATATCTTATCTGCTCAGCTATGCTTTACACAGTAGTCATTAGACGCATCAAGAGAGATGTCCGGCATTTCAAAAGATACTTCGGAAGTAACAATTACTGGGGGCTGATTTGTTGCAAAGCTAATACGCTACGTGTGTTCGAAAATACAAACTTAAAAAAAAATAAAGTACAGAATTATCGGCATAATATAGCCTAATATACGCTAAGCAAAGATAATGCCTCTGAAACACAATGTAATCATTTTAATAAATATCAAGAGTGTTTATAAATGCCGTTTTTTGGGAGTTTTTTTTTTTTCATGCCGAATACCGAAATTTGCGATCAGCAGGAAATTTCCGCCAACTGGCAACACTGCGTCCTTCTCTTTGTTAATAGCATAGAGCTGTCGATATGAATCTGTGCAATATATACTAGGATGATGCGAGATGCGCGCACTGCGTCTTTCTTATTTCTTTCTTATTTATTTCTAGGCCATGCGCAAAATATGTTCACCTGTGCGACCATCTTAGGAGAAGTCGCCACTTAGCGCATGGACAAAAAAATAACATTTTCAGATTTTTCTGTACGGAAGAATGCCAATCTGATAAATAAAAAATGAATCGTTTATCTGACTTTACGCCGTACTTTCCACAAATAAAAGTACAAGGTTAACGCTTATAGTTACGTAGAAAACATAGACTATAAATGTACTACAAAAACACGGCATATAGATTAACCTATTCCGTACACAGAGACGATCTTCATTCTTGACGTGTGCACCAGTCTCACCTGCAATGCTTACTTTTTTTGCCTCTAGTGGATAAAAAAGTTTCTCAGCGACTTATATCAAGGTGGGAAGTCCGTCGCCACTTTGGCGTAACGATATTTTTAAAAATCTCTTTCGTCAAGCCTGAAAGCCAAGTTAGTGAACGTATTATGGCAAGAGACAATGGAAAATCGCGGGACTAGTTGACTGTTTGCTAGACTCCAACGTGATGTATATAACACTGAAAGTTTTGTATCAACATTGGCTATCGTTCATTTGTAGCATTTTTTCTCTCTATAACAGGCCCAGTTAGAACTGCACAGCTTGGCCACACAACGTGTGTGATTTGTCCCAAAACTGTTCACACATGTCACGGTTAATATAATACAGTTTATTGGAGACTATTGAGACTATCTTAACATTTTCGCGATTTTACAGTGTCTCTAAGTATCATATGTGTCAAGGACCATTTACAAAAGTGACACCAACTTACAGCTGTTGAATTTCTAGTTTGTGCCAAAATTAGTTTTATAACGCACTGTCCTGTGAATGTTCAAGTCCCAACTATTTGTCTATTAGCTGCTACTCACTGGAACAGAAGATAATACGAGTAGACGTGGCTCGACTAAAGATAGAGCAGTGGTTCCAACTTGCAGACCATTGAAGTCACGAATTTTGATTTTCTCTACAAATACTGCATCGTTGCCAAATAAAAAAAATCAATTAATCGGGGACAAATGGCCATCTGATGTATATTATTTTCTACGACATCGCAGGTGGACTTGTTACAAGTAAAGTGAGTAATTGACCTGAATTCCAAACCATGCTAACTTTAAAATTTAAGAATTAGCTAAAAAAAACGATAATTTATTAACTACGTGCATTTAATTATATCTGAAATATTATTCTAACCAGAGTAAATATATTGTAATTTATACCGTAAATTTTGTCTTGCATCGTGATAAATATTACAAAATTTTGACAGATTTTGCCCATGAGTAGTTGTCAAATTTTTCTTAATTTATACGAAACAGTACACCAGTATGACTCAACTAGGTGCAAATGTGCTGCACCCACAGACAGCGATATTTGCTCTGACCCATAAGAGCTCGTTAAGACGTAAACAGGCAATAGGAGGATGCAGGCGCCAGATGCTGTGTTTAACACCGTGTATCCTGCCAACTCCCAGGCACCGGGCTTTGTCGAGGCAGCCTAGGGATGCGCTCCGCCTTTGAAGTCGCCAGGGGGTCGTCATAGCGAGCTGAGAGGAGGCTGTTTGCTGTGCTTCGACCAACCCCTGGGGTGGCACTTCAAACAGCACCGACACCGCCCCCTGCGCTCTGTATTGGCAACACTGGAACAATTGTAAGGTCGTCACTATACAGCTAGCACATCCTGCTCCTGTTGCAAATATAGGACACAATTATACCACTGCTAGAATATATTATTGTAGCACTACAGTCTCTAATTACTATAGGAACCCGTGTTTATCGCGATAGGAATTTTGCCCCAGATTGCTTCAGTGTCTTACGTGCACATCTGTAGTTTTGCTTCGTGGTTATTGGCAGCGTGTCTATGTGAGAAGCCGTATCTCATTTGACTGAGCCAATTACAATAACGTTCTTGCAACACCACACTTCTGTGATTTGACGATAGAATACCAAGGCTCGTGAGAGTTAAAATATCCCATCGCTGACCACGAAGCAGAACTGCAGATGTGCACGTGAAGCACCGAAACAAAGTGAGACAAAATTATTTTCGCGAAAAATAAAAAGTTCCCTACTTATTACGTATTTGAGACTGTGGCTGGCACAGTGCCTAACGCACACGCCTCCCACCAAGGACGACATGGGTTCGAGTCCCGGTGGGGTCGGTCCTCCGGATCCTCGCATGTGGGAATTGTGCCGGACGATGCTGTTTTCTCGGGTATCTTCCGTTTCCCCTGCACCCCCTCATTCTGGCACTTGTATATTAACTGTAGGGACTCATTCCACGTCATCCTTCCAGGCAGGCAGATGATTGTCTGCAATTCAGTGGCGCGGGAACAGGGGGGGGGGTGTTAATACAGGGGTACGTTGAACCCCCCCCCTTTTTTTTCATTATTTGGTGGTGGGTTACAATACATAATTTGTACCCCTTAAATTAATGTCATTGCAAAGAAGTTTATATATGAGATAAGAACTTATTTCGATTTTTTCTTTATTAATTTTAGTTACAGTACACACCCCTACCCTTACTATACTGTCAAAATAAAAATATATCATACTGACTATGGTGGAAATTTACACCCACCACTGGGGGGAAATGAGGAAGGGTGGAGGTTATAACTTATTTTCAGGCCTTCTTCTGCATAAAGGGAGAACTGTGTACGCGTACGCAGTGTTTAATAGAGAATGGTGAAATAAACTAGGCCGTCTGCTCCATGTTACGTCGAAACGAAAATATTCATGATAACGAGTACGATAAATAAAATATTCACTCTCGAGATACATTAAGGTTGCAGCAAGACAATATGACAAATGATGGCAGAATGTAACCCCGGTTTAAAATATTTATCGCTGGTCGTACTTGTCGTTCGGATCGTCTGTCTTGGAAGTTTACAAACTAAGTTCTCTCCGCCCCCCGTGATATATAAGTTAATTTATCCAGTAAATAATAATTATAACTTTTCTTTAGATATTCCCGTACGCAACATTCGGAAGCTTACAACACCTCAATAACTTAACCGAATAGATATATCAATGGGTAATCGGAAACAAATTTTACGTCTTCTAGTCCTTTTTGGGGTAGAATTTCGAAAAAGTTTAAATTACTAATCGTACATAGACATTTGCACAAGAATTCAGTTCAACTGAAAATTAAGACAGTAACACGTAGTTACAGCTAAATCTACGATTCATTGAAAAAAAAACATATATCAACTAGAGATTTGGAATTTAGAAATATCCTGAAATATATGTTCAACCATTTACGTAATCATCATCACGAAGTGAAAAGCAGCTTTATATCTGTAATGACTGAGCGCTGCGACGTACGTTTCACTCGTATTCGGGAGGACCTGGGTATCGAACCTGCCATCCTGATTTCAGGCCATGGCCGACTCTTCTCCTAACTCTTGCCATATTACATAGTTGTGTGTCACCGTCTATGATGACCTCGCTGTCGACGGAATGTAAAGCCCACTTACCTACTTATCTGTATCTGGAATAATTCGAACGATATCGATGACATTTCTTAATAAACACGTTACACGTCTTTTCACCCCCACAGATACTGAATTTAGAAAGACCCTTGAATAACGTGTTAGAATATTTAATGGGTGTCTCATAAACTTGAAAAATACAACGATAATCCGCTGGGTCCAAGATATATCAACGATTCATTAAAAATACTTCTCATCTCTTACACCATTTTCCACCTCCGTAGATATAGAATTTCAAAAATTTTTAATACTACTTTCAGGAAATTTAAGTAACATCGTTCTTAAGCAAAAATGACATCGATATCTAAAAGTTCAATGATGTCGACGACGATGTACATCATTTATGACTCGATAACACACTTCTTTTTACCATTTGGTGTAGAATTTGGCAAAATCATGAAGTACCATTTAGGGTATTTTCGTAAACAGCATGATACTAAAGCTAAAATCACTTTGATATATTAAATGGTTCAACAGATATGGAGGAATAATCGAAAATAGTCTCGTCTTTCCACCCTCTAAAGAATCGAATTTAGAAACGACTTGAAATTCATCTTAGACATTGGTATAAGCGACGTAAAAATCACAATTTCGAGTAGTTGTGTTTATATATGCATGCATGTGAGTGTATGAATGAGTGCGAAACAGTGTTTGCTAATTGATTTATTTATATTTGTGTAATTTTTGTTTTATGCTTGTTTGTATGTATGCGTGTGAGTGAATCAGCGAAAGTGTGAGCTAATTGGTTTAATTTTGTGTAATTTTTGTTGTATAGTGTTAAGTTATATTCCCATAATTTTATATGTAATATTTATTTATGAAATGTCTGCACTGGGAAAATGTATTGGTTATGGGTCCAGTGCAAGAAAAGGCGACTCTGAAGTCGTTAGTAAATAAATAAAAAAATGTAGCCTATTCGGTTCCAGCTACGTAAATGATTCATATAAACCACGTTTTCTGCCTTTTTATATCACATGAGTCGAATTAAAAAAACTTAACAGTATTTTGGTATTTACGAAGTCATCGATTTGAAGCAATTGCCAACTATATATCTTTAATAGTTTGCTGGATACGAAGGAATAATTGAAAACATATGTCACGTATTTTCTTCCCCTTAACAGTCGAACAGAGATTTAGGTTTGGTAGCCAGGTATAAATATCAACAAAGGCTTATTAAAATTTATGAACAATATTTTCCGCCAGTAGGATCATTTTCAAAAATGAACAGCGTTAGTATTTTATTTTAACGTTTGAGTTCTTTCTCGAACATCTTCGTGCACCCAAGTATAACATTATTTTTTAAAGTAATGTTACGTTTAGAATAATTTGCTTTCTTAAACAAATAGTAAGGATTTAGAGATATTATTAATTGTAAATTCAGGAAATTCAAAAATATAAAGAATAATTGTGTACCTTATTGCACAAATTTGACAAAGTGTGCGTGCAAATTCAAATATTTGCAAAATTGTTCGATTATTACGTAGCTCGTGATTTTAGTGTTTATAGGACATAGGGAGTAAACGATTGCACGAACCTTTTATATTTTTTCTAGTTCTGTTGTAAGTTCCCGAGACTCGCATGCTCACAATATTATTACTAAATAAATTGAAGTAATACATTTGGACAAAACGCTGGCTACATAAATAATTCTAATATTATTTTTTAATTTCATGACACAAAATGATAAATTAAACCTTCTAATATACTAAGATTTCTGCCCAGTGTATATTGTATATTAAGGTTTAAAAAACACTATTTTGCACCTAGAAACTGAAATTTTCCGTGGGTGGGACTCCCGGACCCCCCGCTTCTGGTTACAGCACCGGTGCCAGATCAATTATGTTAAGGTCCCTTCCCCCCTTAAAAAAAACATATTTCGGTCCACCCCTCAAATCAAATATGTGCCAGCATCCCTGGACTGCATCCAGTGTGCGGTATCCTGGCCCCCAGGCACCCTCCTAATACAGTATTAACTAACTAATTGTATTATTTTAATTGCTGCTTTGTAACTAACACAATATTTAAATTTGTGGTGTAATATTCAAGATAAAGTTACACTGTAACTTATGTGCTATAACATTTCATACGCCAAAAGTTGTTTATTGTTTTACCTTCCACGTTTTTATGTATTTATTTATGTAATTTTCGTCCGTTTTATTTGTACGAAAATTACTTGCGCAAGGTAAATCTCGAACGAGATAGTGTAAGATCAGGCAAGTTGCACAGAAAAAAATACTGGATCTGCTTCGGTCTTGCAACCAACCATCGGCCATAGAGATCGGAGTAAATTGTTGATTCAGGCTTACATATAAAAAAACACGCACACACACGCGCGCGTTCAAGCACACACTTATGAATGTATGAGTGCGTGTATGTATATGTAAATATAAATAAATAATTATATATATATATATATATATATATATATATATATATATATATATATATATATTATATATACATATATACAGGATGGGGCAGAATCCGACCGACAAATTTCGGGAGGTGATTCCTTATGAGAAAATAAGTAGAGAGTATACGGGACAATTTGTACCTAAAACTAATATTAAGGGCGATATGAGAACTCAGACATGGACAATGTAAAGTGTATTTGTTGGAAAAGAATGGAAATGGAAAAGCATTTAATGGTAACAAGTAGAGCATGGTTATATACCACCGGGATCTTGAAATACACAGAAGAAGCACATCAATACCTTGCACCCTAATAATAAAATACTAGTGTGGCTACCCTTTTATTACCCGCCCCTTTTCTACCATCAGGAATTACGGACCTGTAACGCTGTTTTCTACTAAAGAAGCACGTCAGAAGTACAAAAGGTCGCCTTGTTGTAAATGCGTAGGATCAACCGTTCTCGTGCAAAATTCGTTACAATTGTGGGCTGCAGTTAGGAGAGTTCCTAGTATGTAGGCAATACTACCTACACGTATGTATGGCAGGCTGCTGTACCCACTGCTATTACTATAAGGAATGGGAGAGAAATGGGGCCGTTGTTGATTAAGTTTGTGTATATTTTGCAAGACATGTATAGTCATAGTTAGCCGATCCTCGGGGTGGTGAGGTAGCCCGGATTGTCCCAGTGGACTGGTCCGTACAGAAACAGAAGCAGGATCCACAATCATGTACATGCATCACCGGTTGGACTTTACTAGACTAAACAGAAAATTTCAGCAAGCTCTGTTTTGATAAAAATTTAACATAATTCAACGCTAAAATCATTAATCTATAACTGTAGGTTCATTGAAGCCAATTTGCGAAAATTAAACAATAGCAATCCCAGACAATAGTTTTAGACAATGTTTTAAACAAAATTGTTTCCAGTGTTACGAACGTCTGAGGCACAATCTCTGACGCCAGAACCTCGCGCATTTAACTGCGGCGCAAGAAATCACGCGTAACGAATTAGTAATTCTGGATAAATATTTACTCAGAAAGTTGGCAAAGATAATTATCTAGGATTGTCATTGAGTAATTTATCCATATTGGCTTCGAATAATGCATAGAAATCAATTGATGTTTTCAACGTTTATTTATCTACAACACACTCTTAATGCTAGGGGCGTAGGATGCGGGGGACAGAGGGGGCATATGCCCCACCCCACCTCTGCACAAGGAAGGGCAATGCCCATCCAGCTTAGAGTCTCATACACATGTTCCGTTTTAAATTGTGTCTAAAGTTTCATTTCATATTTACACCGATTAAATTCTTTTAACTCAAAATCTTTGTCACAGCGTACACTAAAAATGTCAGAATTCCGATGTGTTTTGTATCTAGGTAAAACCCTCGCAGAATGGTAGTTTTAGTACTGATAGTATGGACAATAGTGACGAGGTTTGAGTTTGGCGACCTTGAAGTCCGCTAGGGGCAAACACTCCACCCTAATAGCATTCCTTTACCTCCCCGTTCCTTTCCTCCAGGCGTCATTCCTCCCTTTTCTATGGTCTGCATTCGCCTTGTTCAGTGTGGCAGTGTGACGGTGTTTCGTAAGTGAAATTTAAGTGTATTGGGTGCTTTGGAAATGTGAACAGATTAACCACTATCTTCGGTAAATAAATGCAAGACATTTACCAGTGGAATTTATTATTTTAATTGTTTATCAAACTAAAATTCAAACATCTCAGTTTTTTTCTAAAGTCACTCACGATTGTTTAGAAACATTTTGACGCAATATATTACTAATAATACATTTACCAGTAAACTGAAAATATGACATCACTACAAAGCTCTGTATTTTATATAGGAGTTAAAAATATTTTTCGTCCTTTTTCAGTTATCTGTTGCATTTGTTTTGTTACGAAATTTTTATGTGTTTTACTTAAACATGTTTATTGCGCCAAATTTTAAATGCCTTGACAATAGTTTATTAGCCAAGCAAGACAGATTTTTAACGTTAATTTCGACATGAATTAATTATGCGTGCAAATAAAGTTATCAGACGTAAGTTGACAACTCCCCACCTTTGTAGAAGTGTAAAGAATTTTGTAATTTATTCCTTTTAATGTGAAAGCACAAAAGATGCAAAGTTAAGTGCTGTTCAGTCTTATTGCTCCTTTGTGTAGCTTATAAATTGGCACGTTTGAATTATACGCCTTCACAAAATTCGTAGGATTAACAATAGAACAAGAAATACCATAAATACAGCATAAACAATATCTGCTCTTTATAGTTGGCATCAACAAGAAATAATTTTCAAAATACAGTTTAATTGAAGGTAGAGGCATAGATAGGTTGCGCTGAAACTTCCATGTAGAAATATTTTAAATGCTCTCGTGTGCAGTAGTGATCTACTGTTTAATTTTCGTACTAAAACGTTTATCTTAATTTAAGTAGTATTAATCGAAACATTTAAGAGCGTGCATAAGTACCAGAAAAGAATATCTGCAATGAAATCAAATTATTGTAGCATGAAAGAGAATCCAATGTACCGGAGATGAAGTCATGGCTTTTGCGCAGCGACAACTGGCTTAGCCCAGTCGTACAACATGAAATTTTGCAGATTATGTCACATATGGTTCTCAAAAATATTGTAAGACTAAATTGCGAAGTCACAATTTATTGGCATTATTTCAGACTCTACAACTGGCATTTCTGGTGAGGAGCAGTTTTCTTTGTGTGTGCGCTGTGTCTCACCAGATTCCCTAGAGATAAAATAATTTTTTGTTGGCATGTACAACCCACCATATTCTGCAGCAAGTATTCACAACTGTGATAAAATACATGCTACTCAGAATGGCAATAAACATTAACAAACTTCGAGGTCACTGTTTTGATGGCACAGCCAATATGTCAGGTCAGTGGAATGGTGTGCAGAAACGCCTAACTGAAGAATTTCCTAAAAGCTGTTTTGTTCATTGTTCAAACCATGCTCTTGATCTCGTTTTGCGAGAAATTGCAAGAAAACAGGTAGGAATGTGCGATGCTTTGATGATAGTTAGGGTACCTCAAATTTAATATTAGAGAGTGCGAAAAGGAAATCGATTTGTTCACGTGTGGTTTTACCACCATAACACAACACAAGAATCTGATTCAGCGAAGATCATGAAACACCTTCCTCCTCTTTGTCCTACATTATGGACTGTCAGAGTACATTCTTTGAAGAGATTCAGACAGAACTGTGGACGTGTACAACAAACTATGGACGAAATCGTGAATGGAAATTCATCAAACGAGAGAAAATCTGCTCTAAAGGGATATATTAAAAGGCTTCAAAAATGGAAACAATTTTTTTTCATCACAGCTTCAATAAACATTGTTTTGTCGCTGTGAAGTGTTAACAAAGGTATTTCATGGTCCAGATTTCTGTGCAGCAGGTGCTAAAAAGGCTGTTGATTTACTTGTGCAGACACGTCTGGAACTTGGATCCGAAACAGGATTTTCTAAAACTTATGAAGAAGCAGAAGAACTTTTCAAAAAGTTAAACTTGAAGTAATTAGCTGAGAAGAGAACTATCGCAGTGCCCCGCAAGTTAGAAAATGCCCTAATCCCAAGCTCCTCAGTCAGTTTCGGACCCAAAGAAAAATTAAGGTAAGAGTTTTATGAAATTATGGATCAAGCTGGAATAAAGAAACTGATAAAATCAGAAAATGCCATTCTGTCTTCGATTAAACAAGGCCCTCTGTGTCCAGAAGATTTGCAGCTAGAGTTATGTGAACATTCACTTGATTTCAATATAGACTTACTGCATGCGCAACTGTCATGTTCAAGACTGTCATCCCTGAAGAAAATATCAGTGGAGTTGTTCATGTAGCAAGAAAACTGAAGAATGAACCAGCAATGGTGCAAACATTGCTGGGAGAAGTTAAAAAATTGATAAAACTCGTCCTTACTGTACCAGTTAATCACGTATTAGTTGCTCAGATTCATGGCTCAAGATTATCTTCACTTCAACTGCATAACATCTTAAGAGTTTGTTTCTAGGACATCAGAAAGAAAGTCAACATTCGGCAACTGCGAGGTTTCTAAATAATTTTCCTAAGATAGTTTGAAAAATTTTAAGTGATAAAAGGCAGGTATATTTTTCTAATTCGTTGAATGTTTACTATTTTTATGTGTGCTGAATTATTTGAGATTGTGCCACAGATTTTTGTAATTTATTCATTGTACATTGTTCATCATGCATTAATTTAGGTTCGGAGTTTTGTAATGATGAAAGATATTTTCTTAACATGTGCCTATCCTCTAGGTACCAAAATAGTAATTTATAGTGGACATGCTCTGGGCTTAGTAGTCATATGAGTTAACTACTTCTATCAAAAGTAATTTTAATTGAAAAAGTCCGTCAGTGGTTTATTCAATGTTTCTTTACGAAAAACTGCTTAAATAGCACTATTTTGCACCTTGAAATCCAAATTTTTTCCGGAGAGGACTCCCGGACCCCCCGCTTCATTTGGGGGGAATCGTGGTTGCACCATTTGTGTGCCCCCTGGAAAATGTTAGTTCCTACGCCCCTGCTTAATGTATACGTTTTTAATTGTGTAAACACCTTAAGGGGCCTCCATACCTGAGCCTCAAATGTGTTGCAGCGAGTTACAACTATTCTTGTTTTGGCGAAACTATTTAACGCACATTATATCTACGAAAACAACACTTCAAACTCTGTCGCTGTTGTTTAAAAAATTTGGCAGGTTTTTAGAAACATTATTTTTGGGCCCCTCAAAATGGCCAAAATTTGCTATTCCAGATTGCTGTATCTGGAATAATAACAACCGGATTCGAATTATACAACTTTAGAAACACGTTGAACTACGCTGGCCACAAACAAAACAATATGTTCACCACTTGAAGCCCCATAGGAAAAAAGTTAATAGTAAAGCACTGCATGCCAGAATAGTGGCTTGCGCGGAGAGGCGATAATGCACTACATATGTATGTTAAAGGCACTCTTACTGCTCCTGCTTCACACACACAAAAGCAACCTATCTAGGAAGGCCCCTTAATGTCGTTCCAGAGCGAAAAAAAATCATACTTTCATATTTGTATGAAACAGTGTTAGTTTTGAAGACGTTAATCGGGAGTACATTATCATATTTAAAAAAAAAAAAAAAAACATCTCAGGTAGTTTTCCCACAGTGGCATTTCAAACTCAAAATTTGTATGTTTTTGGTTCATACACCCCTTGAAAACCAACCAACACAATGAAATGAAATATTTCATGTGTAAGTACATATCCCTGGCTAGGGCTTTACGTATTAAAAGCTCTTTCAGACAATAATTTGAATTTAAAAAAAAAATTCTGAAATTTGGAATGGTTTTTGTTACTTCAAGAAATATTTTTTAAATACAAAAAAAATATATTGTGTTAGGTTTATATATACTTAAAGCACTAGCACGTGACATGTACCTTTACTGTGAATTATTTAGTTTCGTTATGTTGATTGTTTTTCGGGGGGGAGGGGGGAGTGTATGAACTAAAAACATGCTATAATGGGAAAACTGGCTGAGCTAATTTTTTTTTCTAAGAGGATAATGTATTCTCAAGTAACGTCTACAAAACTAAAACTATTTCATACAAATATAACATTATTATTTTTTCGCAGTGGAACGCCCTTAAGTTGAAGTGTCACAGGTGTCGTGGAAAGGAAGGGGAGAGAGCTGCGCAGGACAGGGTGCATGAAAGGTGGTGGCTCGAATCCTGGCGAAGTTCCCCGATCACAGCCGAACGAACAACGCCTTTCGTGCTCCCGAGACGTGAATGTTATTGATTCGACAGTTGAGAGAAACTTGCGCATCAGGCAAACACTTCCCCTCTCCCCCTCTCACTCTCTCTCACTCGGTCTGGGAGGGCGAGACATACGGCGCTTATGAATATCTTACTCGAGCTACTCCATAAAGTAAACATTTCTCGAAGATCGGGCAAGAACCTCATGTGAGTACAATCTAGCAGCCCGCAAGATATCTTATATTCAACTCGATATTGTCCCTGCTCCCGAGCATGCGTACATAAAAACACATGCTTTAAGGCGTCTTGAGTGCATTTACACTGTTCTAACCTGGTCTTAAGTCTGCCAGTACGGTGACTAAAATATACCATATCAGCTCGGAAAAAACCAAACCTTACACATCCAGCGACTGAGTAGATCCGATCACGTCACCTAAACTACCGAGTAGATTATACCTTCTTGGTTTTCGTAAACGCCTAAGAGGGCGCTCACCTTGCCCCTGCAAAGAAAAATCATATATCTCCCCTTGTTCATTGGCCTATAAGAACGTGAAGGCTAATCGGAAGGAGAAAACCACATGTGATGTCACACCAAATGCGTGAAGAAGAGGGGTTACAAAACGAAAAAAAAAAAAAAAAAAAAAAAAAGGATGGCGATATGAAACTAAGACGGAGAAATAAGAAGTGGGGGGAAACAGGCCTGTTTGCTGAAAAAGTAAACAGTTGCGCAATACGATGCGAAGCAAGGAAGCGTTTAATCTCGTGACTCATATATTCAGTAGCAGAATGTCGCATTTGTTCGCCTGGATACTTCGTAAGTCTTCTCAGCCATCATAATCATCAAGCGAAACCTCAGAAACGTATGTTACTTTTCCATCTTTCGCGTACTGTTGTCACGTCCCGTGTATGACCTGTTACGTTCATGAATGGCGTGGCCCAGCGATCAAACTAAATGAGCCTCTTTTATGTTCAGAATCATCTGGAATTATCGCTTCACGTTTGCTATCAACTTGTAGAGTTTCCGTGAATATTTTTCTTCTTCGCGGTAACTGTCGGAGCCATAAATTGCTCGCATGACGTGTCACGCTAAGATACAAGAAATTCAGTGACTTAAACTACCGTAAAATGGGGTGAATAGGGACGCTGGGGTGAATAGGGACAACATTTCAAATCAAAAGTTCCAGTACGCAGTTTTGAATCAGAGTTTTTCCTAAAGGTTGGCAGTTAATGATTTAACAAAGAGTTATTGTACTGAAATATAATTTAATTTACAATACATTTCTAAGCTAGGAATCTGTTTCAAATTTTGTCCTTATTCACCCCAGCGTCCCTATTCACCCCATTTTACGGTACCTCAGAACCGTAGCGTGAGCGGGTATAGACTTTACACGTTAAATTATATTCAGCGGTGCTCATTCATTTTTAATGACATCGGTTTTGGAGGAAAACCATTTTCAGCATTTATAAAAGGAAAAAATTAACAAAAATGTACAAAAATATTAGTGAGATGATTTTTTTACTGGTTTTTGATAACGAAAATATTTTTTTTGTATTATTATTACAGGGTACTTTAAATTGGGGTTACTTTCTGACAGAGAAATTTTATGAATTTCAAAATATTTATTAGGCCTTTTAAGCAAGAAATAATTAACTTTGTGAATGTACATAAAACCATACATTTAGACGAGCAATTTAAGTTAAGTAATCTTCTTCGCTAAACAGTCCAAAATACACATTTATTACCGGTATCGCCACCTAGTCCAAAACTAGATCTTCGCTAGGTAAAGCTTAAGTTTAAGCATCACTTAATGCCATTCTCTTTTGTTTCTGCCGTTTTGCGATAAAGCTTAAACGATAGCAGGTATGAAAAATCTGTTTGACAATTTTGTTTAAAATGGTTTCTGTTTTGACAGCTATTTTTTTTCCAAAGCAAGAAATTTTACGGTTTCGATAATTAGTCAATTAACCAGAATTTCGTTAACTATATAATTAGCAAAAGCCTAAGTATTTACTGCCTTGAATATATCAGCCAACATGGAGTAGACGATTTTAAACAAAACTGCCAAACAGTTGTTTAATATCTGCTTTCGTTCAGGCGTAAAAAATTAATACCACTAGAAAGGTAGACGCAAGAGTGCGTGGCCTTACAACAGTCACTCAAGGATGGGTGTTTCACCGTTGCAAAAACTGTTTTGTTAGGCTTCATTTACTTGGACAACGTTTAAATGTTGATAAATAAAAAAATAATAAATAAAAATAAAACTTCTTTATTCGGAGTAGTTAATGCAATTTTGCCATCTCTTACACTGAAACATTTAGATCTCACACAGAAATGCTACAATTAACTCAAGGAAAGATTACATGTAAATACATAGCGTTCACCTCGCACTCGTAATTTTAAAACAATAACTACTGCTCTCATTATTTATATGAACCACACCTGTTAATGTAGTGCAATAGCCAGCTGATATTATTTAATATTAATAATTTTCAATACATTTTACCACCCGAAAATCTCTGCGCGAGAGGTTTACGCACGTAAAAATTATTTTCAAATTAAACCGCGAGTATTTCGAAAATTCGGTTACTATACAGGATATTACAAAAAGGTTCGGCCAAACTTTCAGGAAACATTTCACATGCGCAAAGAAAGAAAATATATGATATGGACACATGTCCAGAAAAGCTTAGTTACAATGGTAGAGCTCACCTTACACTTAGTTAAATGTCATAGTAAAAACATTTCGTACAGACACTGTTCCAATTACCCAATGGAATGTTTCGTTATAATGTACGTTACTTCCTAGGATCACCGCCAGGTGGACGACGTGACGGAAGGTAATCGTGACTGCATTGCGTCTCTTCAACTCACATGAAATGATGAACTGGGAGCACACATACACAGACAGTACCAGCATTACGTAACACACGTTCTTAAATGAAATGTTCAAAATGACTTCCGTGAGCGAGGATACATGCCGCATGGAATCCCTGATGCGCTGATGTATCCCTGGAGTATGGCGTATTGTATCAATTGGCTCACCTGGCGATGATCCTAGGAAGTAAAGTGCATTACAAAGAACTAATTCATTGGGTATATGGGACATTTTCTTTCTTTGTGTGTGTGTGGAATGTTTCCTGGAAGTTTGGCTGTACCTTTTTGTAACATCCTGTAGAGGGCTATACATTATCCTATAAAAATTACAGGTTTCTCTTTTTGTACATTTTGTGGTTTCAAGCCCTAATTTTTCTAAAACCAATTTTAATGTTTTTACTCGAAAGTAAAGCACAATACCGCGTAGTGCTATATAAATAAACGTCCGCTGATAAAATATCTACTAGGCAAAAAAAATTCATCGAATTTTGATAAGTGGTTCTGATGGTTGAGTATTCCAGTCGTCCGCTTGACATCGTACCTTTCCATACCCCTTAAACACGTAACATAATTTCACATGTAAAAGCCGTAATTCTTGCTCACGGCAGGGCTTCGAAGAAGGCAGCGCCCTTACGTATATCCGAAACACAGCTACATCTCCATCAGCTGTTACTCTGTTAAATGGGCCGTTCCATTACGGGATTGGGTACTATTTTTCGAGCAGGTTTAATTTTGGTTCAAAGCTGTACCTGTTTATAAGTGGTTCGGGATAAAGTAAGGACTTTTGAAACCCTAGTTATTTTTTCCTTTCAGTTGCTGGGCAGTTTCCTGCCACTTTTAAATATAAACATAGCAACTTACGCAACAAGCAACATGTATAGATTGTACTGTATTCAAAATTTAACGTCTTAGGTATCAAATAAACATTATAAAACTATTATACTAGACACTATGGACTTCAAAAATGCTCGCTTTACCGCAAACACAATATAACTTTGATTCAAACGAAAAAATATTTGAAACATAATTCTCATCGTCTTAGATCTTAAATCGTCTGCTAAATTGCGTCAATGGTATATTTACTGATGGTACAGTCCGTCTTTGTTTCCAAGCCTTACCGCTTGGAGCACTTATCGTAAGGTTGATTTTACCTTTACGTGTGAGTTGGATGATCTCCAAGCCTTCCCTACTAAGTCTGTACTATCCGTGAGGGTAGGGGGAGGACGGCGCTCACATATTATGACAACTAGTAAGACATCAACTGTATTATGACTATATTTAAGAGATTCATAAATTTAATAATAACAACAGTAATAAAACGCCTTTAATTGGTGAAGTTACGGCAATTTTGCCTTCTTTTCCGCTGAACCTTTTTGATATCACACACAAATGCTACTATTGACACAATTTACAAACTAATAATACTGTGACGAAAATAACACTTATACTAATTAAATATAGAAGGAAAATATAAACATTCCGAAAAAAAAAAAAATAGTATGTGACATCAAAAAATATATAGACAGGCACTCAAAAACACAGAGTTTCAGCAAGTAACCCAGTAAATCAAACATGTTCTACAGAAAACATTTAAACTAATTAAATTATATTATGCAGGAGCATATTTTTCCTCTCATTCGTTAGTCGAATATATATAAATTTATTCGCGAAACTTTCCGGTTCTTAGTTTAACTGTGAGAATTTTTTAACGTAATTTTTTAAGGTTCAGCTCTATGTTACTGTTTATGAAAATTCCACAAAATCTTGTATAAGAATAAAACCCACGACTTTCTGGGTCTGAGTACTGTAGCTATGGAAGATACGTTGCAAGGCAATACCTCCGTAAAACAATGCAAATGAAATGAACGAATTGTCGGTATTTTCTGTAAGTAACTTTTGAGTGGTAACATACTGAATTCACATCTGGGATTAGGTTTCACATCTAGACATATTGATGGTTCGGCACAGTTTCTCGACGCTGCAGGCGAATCCGGTGAAAATTCCCCTCTTCTAGTCACGACATGAATTATTTTTGGAAGGCGACTCCGTGTCTAACAGTCTGGTTATAAATGCAACATTCCTGGTACCACATACCAAAATTTAACATGACAAAATCTTTCGTATTCCTTAATGTACAGCTAAGAAAAAATTGAAATTGTATTCCCTTTTATTTTAATACGATTCGATGGAACATATAAGCATTTGACCTTCATTTTGTTCTCTGAATGGTTATATACTGTCTCACATGCTTCATTTGACAATACCGATGACTAGGGTCTTGAACTCCGCGGTGGATTTAGAAACATATTTGGGAGGGGGAGGAGCCTATGCCACTTTTCGGATTAAAAAATACCAGTCATCACAAAAGTGTGGTTTTTTACTGTTACAAAACATTAGAAATAGTATACGTATAAGTAGGACATATTAAATGTACTTGGATCATCATAGAACTAAACTCTAATTTCCCTGAGGCGACTGGACATAGGTTACTTTAGCTACATAATGTTGAACATTATTTTTGTTGGGTGGAGCACTTCAGCCCGGTATCCCCAACCCCCTTATATCCGTCCCTGCCTGAACTTTTCGCTAAAAGAACTTTCCAGTTGGTTTCAGTGCCGTACGTTCACACCTGCAGCCCTGCTTGATGGCAAATGGCCGCGTGTCTGTGTGAAATGACGTCTCACTTGACTGTGCAAGTCGCAATAGTGTAACTACAACACCACACGTCTGTAATTTACTGGTAGAAATCCAAGACACCTCAGATTTATAACATCCAATCACTGGCCACGATGCGGAACTGCACATGCGCACATAAGGCACTGGAAGCAACTGGGGAAAAATATTTTCGCGAAATTGCGTGATCCTACCGATGTCTAACAACCTCCCTGTGGGCCATATCTTTGAGTAATACCAACCTAAGAACCTCAAATCTGGGCCAATTTTTTTGCGGAACGTTCTTTGAAAAACTACTCAGCAAACAAAGGTATTAGGTCTGTTTATGTTCGTCGCATCAGAATTTCCATTGAAAGAAATGATCTAAGTGAAAGATATACGTGTTACCGCACGCTTGTTCAAGTACACGAAGCATGATACTCCAGCTTCAACAAAGTCGAACGTCAGTGCTATTAACATGCAGAATTCACGTTATTTTCTGCCAACAGACTAGACTCCAAACACTGTATGCTCATTCTACGTATCCCATTGGCTTACAGTATAGTGGCTTGAATTGGAGGACGTTTCTGAACAATACTTAGAACTTCCTGCTAGAGTGACCACCTTGCTGTAAAGTGGTTAAACATGTACATACGTTCACCACTTGTTAAGGTACAAAGAAAAAAAATTACACAATTTACAAATTAAAAATGTGAGATACGTCATTGAACTATATAAAATATAACTGGACTAAATCTTACAAAGAAATACAGAAGATGTACAAGATCTAGTTCCAAGTAAAATTATCCTCTCTGACACACACGCATTTCATTTCAACACGGAAATAAATTTCTATTTCCTTAAATTATGACGTCGGTACCAAAACATGTTTTGATATGTGTGTGGGTGTGTCTGTATATATAGGCTACATATATAGGCTATATATACAGGCTATATATAGGCTATATATATATAGGCTAAGTATAAAAAATTCTCGTGTCACTGTGTTTGTTTCCATACTGCTGCGAAACGGCTTAACCGATTTCAATGAAATTTTGTGTACACATTCGGTAGGTCTACGAATAGGTTTCTATCTATTTCTTATACTCCTAAGGCCTATTGTTTAGAAAATATTTTTAATTTATTTATGTTACAAAACAACGTTTGTCGGGGCAGCTAGTGTATATATATATATAGTAACTTGTTACAGTAGTCACAATTGTTGCCATGTTCCTTTTGCCCAATAATATTGACTGAAATAGTTTTGTGCCTAGGTCAAGATCAGCGGGTATGTTAAAATAATGTAGTCAATACTTTTATGTGACAAGTTACTTGATACGGCGGCAAATGGCACTCGCTCACCCCATGGAACAGAATAAACCAGGTTACTGATCCACGATTAAGCCTAGTCACACAACTCCACGCCAAATGTGAATTTTGCGAACAATGACAGATTCCAAAACGTTGTCGCGACTCAGTCCTTAAGGGCGCGATTCCCTTCCCTTTTGTCTGGCAAAGCACGAAAAATCGAATTGCTCCCGATCTAGGCTAATCAGCTTGTTAATGCTCGCAAATATCGTCCTGTTAATACTCGCAAATCGTACCCCGGGACAGACAATCCGCCGGCGATACTTCCGCGAGACGAGGCCCAGCCCCGAGGAAGGCAACATGTCCGTCTGCCTCGAGCACTGAGATACTTCTCTCATCTCTCGAAACCGCGTCAACACGCCAAGCCGGCTACACTGACTCCCCAGTTCCCTTCGACCAATCAGAAACTCTGTTACATTTAAGTTCTTTTTACTGACGGTTAAGAACTCAGGCTTTTGCAAGCGTATCAAGTGTCAAAATTATTAATTAAAATCACCAATTTTCATGTCCGTTAATACCCTTTAGTTCTAGTGCGTAAGTTTCCTTACTTTTAACTAAATTTGTATTTAATTTATATTTTAAATTCAACTGCCTCGCGGCAAACCGTTGCAGGCGTCTTATTTCTGTCTCTGTCTAACACACTCGCCCAGTGGGGCGTGCGAGGCACTCTTCCCTCAGCAATTCGTCAACCCTTTCACACCTACACGGCCTGTCCTCTGCTTCCCGTTGCGCGACGAGACCCAATTCTCTCCAGTCTCATCATCCTCTAGATCCAATATACATATATACATATTTTCTTTATCACTAATCTTACACAAATTTAATTAAATTCTACAGCTTTTACAAAATCCGGCAGAATTTTAATTACCTATGTAGCACAATTATAACACTTTTTAGGAATGTTCAATTACAGTGAATTATTCTTGTACAGTAGGTTTATTTACAATTTTCCGTGCTGATTGCAGCTACCGAGTACTAATAAAATACATACATTTGCATAAAATTAATGGTCCCTTACGTTGTCACCGGTGACCATTTGCTTTTTTGCTCAATTCCGTTTACGTAATTACACTCTATTCTCTACCCATTCCAAAGTTGCAGCTAATTCATTCAAGTGAATGAAAGTAAAATTTTTGCTCAGCATAGATTTCATTTAAAATATAGAAAAATACATTGTAACTGCGTTACGGCACTATCACACTGTGAGGAATCAAGATATAATTCAATTGCTTCGATTAATTTCGATAGCAATCTTTATTTCTGCTGGAACCTTAGAGTGGACAGAAATGTAAATTTTTTTCTCATATTGAATTTAAATACTATATATAATTGTTGCTTAATAATAACTATAGTAATATATTATTATATTGTTCACAATTGCACATTTTATTGAAGAAAAGAACAAATAAAAATGTTACACTTTTTACAGGCATGGCAGACGAAAATTAACTCATACAGGAAAATCACAGTATACAATAGTTCAGTTTAAAGTGCATTTACTCAGACCACCCCCACATGGACTTTTTCATTTAACAACTGTTCATTATAAAGTATTTCCAACTATTAAATGTAAAATTTCAAGTTCCCTTCATGTACTTTGTAATGAGATTTCGCTGTATGTTTGGGAAGGGATTGAGTACTTGTTCGCGAAAATGCAAGAGCACATTATTGGACGACTAGATGGTGACGTAAGCATAGTTCTTCACGTGGGAATTCGGCAAGCACAGATATAGCTACTGGCAATACTTTTGCAATTTTAACGCAAAACGGAACACGAGTACATTCTTCATCGCTGTTCATGTGCTAGGCGAAGACGTTGATACATGTAAGCAATATTTGATACAGGATGCCCGGTAATTTGCGGATACGAACTGCACCACGCGAGTAAGTGACCAAAACTACGCAGTAAATACGCTTTGGTAAATAGTAAACGAGATAGGTCCGAAATACCAGTGAGTGCGAATACAGAGTAGGTTGTATACACTACCATGCCATTCTACTCGTAAACGAAGGGCCTGAGGGCCTGTAGACGTTTTACCAGCGAGTATATTTTTCCTTGGTTTTGGTAACAGATTCATGTGGTGCAGTCGTATGAATTAATTACTAAGGCCACGATTTGTTGTCAAAGTATTTCTGCACCACTATGTTTCAGCGTCTTATGAGCATATCGGCAGCTATGCAGTATGCTTCATGGTTTTTCGCAGTGTGCCTTTCAGACACGTCTCTCATTTGACCGCACCAATCAGAATTAGATAACTGTGGCTCGGTACGTCTGTAATTTGCCAAGGCAAGTGAAAGTAATATCATCCAATCACAGGCGACGTAGCAGAGGTGCAGATGTGAACATAACGCATTGAAACGAACTGTTGTAAAAATCTTTTCGCATCTCGACTAATTACCTTACCGTTTAGTTCCCCTTCGCTTTTTTTTTCTTTCGGGATTGTAATGAAATTATTCATGTAGATTAAGGGCCTACGGCCTCTTATCAAATATTATTTTCTACTCAATTTTTACATCATATTCACTTAGCATAATTCGTATCCTCGAATTACCTGTCAATCCGCATATCGTTACACAGTGTAAGGAACTTGGAAAAGCTAACTCAAGAAGGAGTATATAGTAAGAAAGGTAGGGAAGGTAATTTTTTCCTCCTCAAATATAATTTTATGGCTCTGATGAATCTGCTCATTGTATTAGCATCAAGCTGAGAGTCGATGCGGCTTGTCACAACTCTCGCCGGCAATACTTCCGACGGCAGACTGTAAAAAATTATTTGTAAATTTTCCACGCCGGTTTTAAAGAGTGTTAAGAAAGCAAGTACAGTAAAATAGTTTTCCTTGTATATTTTATAGCGTTCATACACATTTTTAAGTAACAATCAAATGTATATTGATGTTAGCAGACTTGTAACAATGGTCCATAGTTGATTTATTTATAAAGCTAAGGTGCGATAAGTTTCCTGTACTTTGTATTGGTGAAAAACTTCCCGTATTGTTTAGGAAGATTTTTTACAGTGTAGGCTCTGACAGTAATGCCGATCTTTCACGTGAACATGCTCCCTACGTAAACCTGATCAAGGTATACAGAATGTAAAATAATATGTTTTAACAAGCTATACACAATAAATATCAGCGATTCGTTACTTATTTCACTACAATATACCTACTCCACCTCCCAGTATGGTCCCCGGACTGTAGCGAGCAAAATTACACCCACATTTTATATTGTCGAATGTTCTACAGAGAAAATATATAAGTTGTCTCAGGGATCGGTGGAATGTAAGTGAGTACCATGCGAAAAATATACATATCGTAAACTGGGGTTACTTTAACCCCACTCCAAGTAACTTTACACCATCCGATTTACTTTATTTAATACTAAAACTTTAAGAAACCATTTACTCTATAGTATTGCTTATTATTAAACAGGTGAGTGATAAAGTCTTCGCTGTAAAACTTTCTCTCAAGTATTGATTAGTATTAACGAGGTAGGCCTACTCGTAAAGTTTTTATCAATTTAAGACGCCGTAAACGTTTACTCTATAGCTTAGTATTAAAGAGATGAACGGTAAAGTCTTCCTCAATTTAAGACGCTGTAAACATGTAGGCCTACTCTAAGGCATAGTTCAGTGTTAAGAAGTGAGTGGTAAAGTGTTGATCAATTTAAGATGCTGTAAACCTTTGCTCTAAAGTATTGCTTAGTACGGGTTTATGCGCTATGGCCATTGAAAGAGGATGGCAGGATGTGTACTGGCAAACACCATACCGACTGTGCGACAACATACCTGCATATAACTCTGATGGTTATGATAAGGTAAAAAATTAAATTTCGATGTTTGTATGTTCCATTATACACAGTATAACTTCAAACTCTTTTTATATTTATACAAAACACAATTTTTTGTCTTGTACCCCTTTGCCCGAACACCACAGATATTACATACGAGGCATTCAGTAGTTAACAACTGTGTGTGAATAGTAACCTACATTAGTTAGCGGGTACCACGAGGCCATATGTTTGTAAACCCACGACAAGAATCGCTTTGTATTCATACAATGTATGGCCTCTATAACGTTGAGGGTGCAGTTCGTCCACAATGACGAGAGAAACCTAAATAAGGACTCAGAAACATGTCGAGTAATGACATAACGTGTCGTCACTCGTCACTCAGTCTACACCTACAGGTTGTTTGCTAACAAGCACCGCTCTTCCTTTCTCCCAGGAATGGATACAAAAAAAGACATTGCTTCTTAAACAAAACAAAAAATTAAAATTAAATATAGTCTGTCTCATATAAGAATTCCACTTTTTGACAGTTGTGATTGCATTTATTTTGTTAATTGTTTCCATGAAATAAGCAGTGTTTTACTGTGCCACAAGTAACTTTTGCACAAACACACATAGCTGGGTCTCAAACTGTGCAATTTATCAAAATTAAAAGTAATTTCCTGCAGAAATTGATACACACGATAACTTTCAAAACTGTCAAAAAATGGAATTCTTTCGTGAGACAGACTATACTGAAGACAAAATTGTAAGTTATGTAAATTGAATTCATGTTATCTCATATAGTGGCGGCGGACGGTAGTTTTGGTTTTATGGTGGGGGGGGGGGGTGGTAGGATCGTTGACAGAAATTGGTTACCGAGTTTTTTCCCACAACGACTTATTAAATCATGGGGTCCAGGGGTCCTCCCCCGGAAAAAAAAAATTGGATTATAGTGTGCAAATTGGTGCTATTTAAGTGGTTTTCTAGTCTAAAAATTGAATGTACGGCTGGCAGAAATTTTAATATTTGTAAATATTAAAACTTTGTGTGGGTACAATTGCTATCCCTCCGCTCTGTTCTAGGAGAGAGACAGTGTCCCCCTGTCCAACCCTCTGTCACCACTGATTGCAACATTGTCTGTGATTTTGACAAAATAGCGCTGCAACTTTCTCCCACACATAGCATTGGAACACATCAAATCCATGCCAGCATAATAAGACGGTGATAAACCCAACTCCCCCTCCCTAAAATACAACTTTAAAATTCTAGATCCACCACTGGTTTCTCGGGATCACTGTTTCCGGACATAGATTTATGAGCGTATTATAATCAATTGATTCCCACATACCATCTAACAACGTAACATTTAATTTGTGTACATGAAATGAATGGATCTACACAAGAACATTTTCATCTAAACACACTATTTAAAAAAGACACGCACACAAAAATGTTTCCTTTTCAAAGCACAGACTATCTCGTTGTTTGTTTTTATGCGTATTCAGAAGAATTAGACAGTTGGTATTGAAACTGCTCTTGGCATCCAGGATGAATTATGTTGTAAATCACGCTCTTTACACCTTAAATATTTAGTTTTCTCAACTAACATTTTATATTTAAAATGTTTTTCGTTTCATTTTACAGACATATTTGTGCAAGCCTGGATTTTCATTGGAAATTTGAGAGTTATTTCAAAATTTCAGTGACAATTAGGAAAATTAAATTCTTTGTAAGAGCGCTTTACATACATTTATTGCCTAAATATTCCATATTCAAATAATAAAAAATAAACGTGGAACAGATATGTAAAACTTGGGAATATTGAACTGCTGTGTTCAGACACGTCATTAATAAGATAATCATGAAACATTTCCCTGGTGGTAAAGACTATTCTCTCCCTCTCTCCGTTATCGGTAAGTTGCCGTCAAAGACCGCATATTCAACTCTCAATGTTCGGAATAAAGTATAATTAATTGTTTAAAGAAATTTAATTATTTGGCATGTGATGTTTCAGATAAACACCTTCTGGAATCAGAAGTGAGTTCAACATTTATTTTCATACGGGTATTGAAAAAACTGCATTGATTGGTAATAAAAATGTAAAAAACAGTAAGGATCAGTGTGGAAACCCATGTAATTTTTCTAATGCCAAGCGAAAATTTTCTGGACAAATAGGGGTACAAAAATTTACCATACAATGGAAGCAAATAGAAACAAAACTACACAGTTAAATTGTTTCTTTTGCGCTTAAAATATTTCTTTGTGGTTGTTTATCTTGCGCTAAAGAAACCTTGCTTTCACAAAAATAAACTTCACAAACTTATAGCCTACTTGGTGAAACTAAATCTTTGATTAGGAAATACTTTTTTAAGGAAAACTTTAATTTATTCGCAGCACATGTAATATATTTACAACATAATGATTTCCGTAAAAGTTTAACAATAACTTTATGGCATAAAATGATTACTGTATCACTGTTTTAATAAAACTTTTCTCACAGTAACTCTAACATATATTTTAAAACTATCTGTCTTTATGACAAAGCTAATACTGCGTGGTTCATAACTAAACACCATTTCTTATGCCGCAATACAATTTTGCTTGTGTCAAATTAGGTATATTTAGAGTGCAGCAAAGATGCAAATGAAAATGTGTTGTCCACGAAAAGGAAAATAATACAAACACACTTAATAGCTCAAATATACAGTCTATATTTAATACACTTACGGAACTTCCGTTAAGTGCATTAAATATAGACTGTAAATAATTTCGGAACCATTCATAATGAGAATTCTATTTTAATATCTTGCGAATTATTTCGGAAGTGGTGCAGTAATTTACTGGATTATCGTTTTGGCAAGGGCGAACATCTTATATAATTTAAGGGAGATACCAAGGTAAAAAATTAATGGTAATTTTCATCATTATTTTTAATGAGCAAAAATATGAAAGTTTAAGGAATATGCATATTACAGATGATTTTCTGATATTTGTACACTTGTTCGGTGCAAAAATTATATTATTAGGCAAAGTATTGTTTTTTTCACTTACGTTAGAAAAATATATTTTAAACTAGAAACTGTGAACACAATTTACCAACCGTTAAGTATTTACTGGTAAAATACTCCTTTGTTATATTAAAACTGAATAATGCTTTACGCATAAGTTATTCACAGAACAGCAGCCCTTGTCTAAATGAAATCATCGACTTGCAGAGTAGCATCAATTCTTTCTCCTATAACTACCAAAAGCAAAAGCAAACAAATTTTAATTTTATATTTATCATAAAAATAAACAGCTGCATATTTCTCTTGCTGGTAGCAAACTTTTCAACGCTTTATTTCTTGGTGTATAATTTATTATACGTCAATCCTGCTATACTTCTGAAACAATTTTATATTAAACGTTAAATGCTGCTTTCGCTTGGTAGGACGACAAGCAGTTTCTAAAATGCCATTGCAAATTGATAATAATAAAGGGAATACAAAATGCTGCCAAATTATCGGTGATACCAAATATCTTACATATAGGCCTACACACACTTAAAATGCGTTCATCCTTTTGCGTTTCATGGCCAGTGTTCTTGCAGAAGTCTGTTAAGGATATCGTAACACATATTCATATACGCTAGGTTATATGCCAGATTCAAAGCGTATTGTTAATAATAGTTTTTCTTATGATCAATGTCCTTGCAGACGTCTTTTGCGAATGTACTACTAATACATAGGGAAGTTGTAGGCATATTTCAGATTCATAGCGTTTTTTTATAAAGCCATCTTCCATGAATTAATTGTATTATTATTTATAAGTTCCATTTAACCGAAAGTACACAGTAGAGATAATGAAGTATTCAAATTATACCACTAAAAATATGAAATTCCCCTCACCCACTCCCACGTGTCGGTAATTTACGCTTCCTTTCAAAAAATAACTGCGCCACATTGGCCTCTCCTCGTCGCTTACAGGTAGACTATGACCTACTGTTGGAAACTGAATAATTTATTTAGTATGATGTTCTTGCCGCCCTCGTACTTAAGTAACCAATGTAGGTGGAGTGTGAGGTATAATGTGTACAAACACTGATAAATCGTGAAAATATTTGAAGTCAACATAGTTGCCAATAAACTGTATAGTATTTTTATCCGACTATTGCTAGAGTGTAATTTATGACACGTGTGAACAGTTTTGATAGAAATCTCACATGTTATGTGTTAAAAATGTACATTTCTAACTAGGTATGTTGTAGAGAGAAACAATGTTTCAAATAAACGACAGGCAATCAACAGAAAACCGTCAGTGTTATACACAGTACAGGTCATTGGAGCCTTGCATACAGTCAATTTTTCCCACAATTTTCCATTTTCACTAGTAACGGGCATAAGCTACTGTAGTTTGTGAAATGTAAGAGTGCATATTAAAACAAATCTGATATCTGATTGACACAAAGGCAAATTTCGTCAGACTAGGACAGTATTTTCTTATCTCGTTATAAAATGGGAAACTGTGTTCTCTAATAAATTTAAACATTTCTTTCTACCTTGGAAAATTTAATACGAATCCAGAGACGTATAAGGGGAAAAACAAACGTCTCAGAGAATCGAACTTTTCATGTTAAGTTGCAATGTTATTTATGTCAAATAAGTTGCGTGAAAGTATTTCGGAACATTAGTTTTGACGGAAATAAAGAGGAGGATGGTTGGGGTTATTTTATATTTTTAGTAACATACTTACATGCTTGAAACACAATATTTGGCATGCTGAAACGCCATTTAGGCTTTCACCACTATGAGGAAAGAAAAGGCTCTTCGAATAAAATACATTACGAAACATAAGCCGTAGTAGTCAACAAAAGTTGTGATTTAAAAATTATGTTTCTTCGTTAGATAAAAGGCCTAGTAGAAATTGTTGCAATGATTACAGTTATTTGGGGTAAGTTTGTGCCGTTATAGGACAACTTTGTACCACAATTTTTTGATAAAATTGATTTTAATTCATTGATAATTAGCTTAGGCCTATGAATATGTCTCCACGCTTAATAATTGTGTTCTTAAATAACACAGATGTGTTCATATAAATTGTTGAAATTATTAGCGCAATATTTTAGCTATCTTTGAGTAACTGCATGGACAGCCTCGACTAAGTTTTATTAGAGTGCAGTGTACGTTTATTATTGACGGTTATGTGGTTCTTCCTCCAAAGACTCTATTACGCGGTCCCCTTCATGAACACACAAGGCGTGTCAAAATGGCCGCTTGAGTCTTACAAATGCTTATTGCAACATCATAGTTACGGTTTTAATTATTTGCCATCGCTGTTCTAACAGAGGGATATTTTGACCACTCCAAAAAGGCATCACTTATGCTTGTTGCAAATTCAGCAGTTAATTGGGTCGTAGGCTGGCTACACACCCACGTTTTGGCACCGTTGCAGATCTATTCTGGCAGCTCTGACATGCTTCATGTCATGATTAGGAACTGCTCATTTTCGTGAACGTAGAGTTTAGCCCCACTTTGTTTCTATGTCTTACGTGCACACCTACAGCTCTGCTCCGTGGATGCTGGACAGCGTGCCTTTATGAAGAGCCTGCTCTCATCTCACTGAGCCAATCACAGTAAGATTACCGCAACTCCACACGTATATGATTTGTGGGTAGTACCCCACGTCTCGTCAGAGTTAAAACGTCCAATCTCTGACAACGAACCAGAACTGCAGACGTGTACGTAAGGCAATGCCCTATATATAACTTTCAATTGGGGGGGAGGGTCACTTAAGTCTTAAGGTAAGTTACATACATTTTCGCAACTTAACATATCTTGTAAATAGAGTCTGGTAGATTTTCCTAACATTATGACGTGTTGGCTAAAATCCTCTCTCTTATGTATGATTAATTTTTGTACTGGTTGGTTTTCTTCGATCAGGTCGCACGTGTCTTAAACTTCTGTTTACTTGAGTGGTCGTCATTAACTCAGAGTTACCTAGTACATTACGTATATACGCATTTATACAATGTGTTATAGAACCACTATCCAATTCCAAAACTATATAGTACACGTTTTCCTTTTAAATACTGTCTGTTGGCAAATCAATTCGCGAAATCTATCGAGGCACACAACCACGATCAAATTTAACATTATTAAAATAAAAATCACTCAGTATGTTGTATGTATATATATATGTATATATATGTATGAATAAATGTTCACAACAATTACTTACTAGACTCCAATCAAAATATCACATCAAAAAAGTATTTCACTACACTTCTTTCAGGAACAGCTATATAACTTCTATTTTACATCACTAACTCAACCTCTACCTTTATCTGAATTAGAGAGCAATTTGACCAGTCATCGATAATCACTAATTTACACTAGTGATTAAATTCTGTCTTTTCCTTCCAGCTGAAAATTTTGAAATTACATCATCTGTCGATACATCTATAGTGCGGTGAACACTTAAAAGAGTGCCAGTCCAGTAAGTCTTGCATCTCATATCTTCAGCCGTTTCATTGTTGAAAATGTTCTCTCGGGAGTTTCCGTAGAAACAGGCAGAGTTGCGAGCATCAGCAGCAGTTTATGAATGTTCGGATAAAACAATTTATCACATTTTTCAAGTGTTGGTAATGCAGTTTCTGGCTTTTCATTTTCTGGGATGTGTCTCCTCTGATTCTGCCACATTTGCATTTCTGCTTCAAAAGTAGATAGGCCTACGTTAAGCTCTTTGTATATAATCAAAATGGTTTTGAAAGACTCTGTCTCAATTTTTTCACACTTGCTTGGAAGAAGGAGTTGTAATTTTGCTATTTGCATGTTGTGATCTGAAAACCTGCTGTTTAATTCACTAATGAAGTGGTCCAAGAAGTGTAGCTATTTCGCTAGTAGTATTCTTTGCAGTTTTCCTCTGGTGTATTGAATCTTCCTATTTGACGACTAGTTGTACTGGGCATTTTCATCTCACCTCCCATATCTCCAACAAGTTTCTCTGCTGATAAATATATTTCATAATAATATTTATGACTATCCCTTATTTCCTGCAAGGTCTCACTTGCAATCTTCACATGTTCACAGCAATGGACAAGATCGGAACCCACTTTCTGGAGGGCCTGGTACAAAGAAGCACCGCAGGCGAACACTTTGTTAATTACTAGTAATGCAAAAACAAACTCTCCTGAAGTATTACAGTGTGTAAACTGAAATGCTTGTTGAGATGTTTCTCTTAAGTTTGAACCTTGCAAAACTCGTAGAGTTTGCACTATTGGTGTATACATTTCCACAAATCTTGCAATCGACTTATGCTTCTCTAACCACCTTGTTTCACATAAGCCAAGAACAAACACACTGCTGGCAATAGTCTAGCTGTATTTTGGAGTCATTTTATTTATTGAGACAGAAATTTAAGTTGCTTCAGCTGGCAATGTATTTTAGTAAAAGAAACGAACCCACGGTGCACAAAACATCAGTGCGTGCGTGTAGCCATAATATAATGTTTTATGTAAACATAATTTATACAGCTGATATCTGTCCATTTTCACAGTCGATTTACATGTTCCACAGAAATTCGTACGAAATATGTCAAATTTTGTGAGGAGATGATCATTGTGTGAACAAAAAAGTGCCAACTGAAACACAGCCTGAATCTCGTGTTTATAATACTTGTCAATCATCCTCAGTCCTCACCGCGATCTCCTGTGACACTCACTAAACTCACGTCGTGACGAGCTGCATATCGCACAAATATCACATTCAGTAAACCTCAAACAAACTTACCTCAATCAACTGTCTTTGATCTGTGATGAATGAGTTCACAAACTAGAAGTTAACATTTTCGTAATTCAACACAAAAAGAAAACTATCGGTGGTAAACGAACATCACTGTCCGTCTGTACACCAGCAACATTTGTTTCAGCGTACGATCGATAAACGTAATGACAACACGAGTTACGATGCAAACAGCTACACGCAATACGATTTCGTGCACACAGTCGTATGCGAGATGGGCAAGTTACTCCTACTGGCATGCGACCGAAAACTCGAGCATAGGCCCCAGCCCCGGGTTTTCTAGTTGAAAATATCCGTCGAACGCCACTGATTGTCAAAATAGTACAAAAATGGTCTTACTACGCAATGATATTTCAAACCAGATGCCTACTCCATAAAATATATATTTTAAGTGTTCTACAAAAAAAATATTTTTCTGTTAAAAGGCTGATCGAACAGCACTTTTGCCAAGCAAACGATCATATGATCTTTGAATGAGTTTTACAAGGCTGGTGAATGACAAACTGATGTGTTTTGTTGGATAGGCTATACGTCATTGCTGGCCAAACTTGTTGAATCGTAGAAGCCCAACAGCAGTTACATGAAATAACCAAGCACGGGAAGGTTGAACAACACAAATACGAAATAAACAAACCAAGGCCGCCAGAAATGGCCGTTGTCAACAAACATACAAATAATTCCGAAATAAAAATGTAGTGGAAATACATAATGGAAAAAAAATAAACGAAATCAGAGAAATATCAAACAGGCAAGAACCAAACAAGATGCAAGGCTGACTGTCTGCTGCGGAGATCCTCTGCTTGCTTGTTTGCCTGAAGACGGGAACACATACTAGTTACCGAAACGTCATCTGTTGTCGTCGAAAAGAGCCTACTATTATTGTCTTTGATTTTTTTGTCTTGTCTACAAACAATGCATGCGCTTATCCACAAAAGAAGACACTCTTCAAACGGCGTCCCTATGATTTAAAAAATGCCGTCGGCTTCTTAAAACATGATTCCCAAGCTCCTCAAAAGTGCTAAAAATGGTTTTTTCACGTTACTGTAGCTGAGAATACATCGACCGTAATCGTCAAACTATGACATAGAAACCTGCATTGGACTTTACCACAGACTTCCCACAAATAAAACAACAGGATCATCGTTTGAAGTCCCATTGAAAAAATGGTTTCTACGAAAACACTGCCTTCCTCGTTTCCGTGCCTCAAACGTAAAGAGAAAACTATCGTCCAATATCTCCTAAGCACGGGACTTAGGAACAAGACCACGCACGACGCTTCCCAGCAAGGCCAGCAGAATCACGTGACGTCTTTAAGAGGAGTCCTCGACTGGCGCATGGACGGCGTTGCAGCGTGTCACGTGTATTCTTTTTTACGAGAAACCGCTTACGTTATTCATATTATGTTTACCTACGAAAAGAACACACACTTGAAACTACGCTTCTATTTTTTTAAAAATGCAGCACGCTTGTTAGAAACATGATATTCGGGCCTCTCAAAATGGCTAAAAACGGGTATTTTAGACTGTTGTAACTCCGAAAATATTACCTGAATTCGTAAAGTGCAAAACGAGAGGCATGCGTTGGTCTTTACTTCATACTATTAAAAAATAAAATAAGTCCCATATCTAGTAAAAAGACTACAATGGAAACCTTGCACGCCAGTTTGGCGCGCTGCGAATAGAGGCGATATGCTTCTCGTCAAGCGTGGGACACTGGCTCTTATCGCTACGCTGTTCCCACGCGTCAAAGGCGGAAATTAGACACCGCGAAGGACTCCTCTTAAGGCGATATTACTCGTCAGAAAGCCAGGCAACTGCATTCTTGGCGAGAGTGTACACTGTTCATAATGGCTCTCCGTCACCCCTTCTCCTGGAGCCCTCTTCCTCCCCCACCCCTCTGCCTGACCTCAGCACATCAGGATTACCTGCAGTTGAGTGACAGAAAACCTAGCGGTCGAAAAAATATGAAGGGGGATGATATTGATTAAAACAAACATATAATGCTCTGGCTTCGCTATCACAGCATTTCCTAAATCTGTGTACCAAGCAAGGTGACACATGGGCTCGCATTCTGGAGGACCCAGATTTGACCCTCAACTCGGCCATCCTGATTTCGTTGTAGGCCTACAAGTTGTTGCAAATTTCTTTTCTCGAAAACTTTCTGTCTGTACTATTTAAACCATGATTTTAACATTTTCTTATCAACTAATGTGGTCATGTTAATAACTGTATCTTGCAACACGGATTTAAGAGAAACAGACTAAAATTTTTTGTAAATGTTCGAAACGGGTAAGCGATCTGAAATGAATTCAATTACTTGAATGTTACATCAAAAATAATAAGGCTACCCTAACGATTTTACACATTTCGTATGTTTTCGTTATATGAAGAATTTCATGAAATAACTTTTTGTAAGTTATACAGTTATGATACTGAAGCAGCTTACTTTTGTTCTTTTGAAACCATTTAAAATATGCTTTTATTTAAATGAGCATTATTTTCATTCCCGCCGATTAACGCGCCGATTTCATACCGAGGGACATATGAGGCAAACTTTATTAAATGCCGTAAAATAACTACGCCTAACCGAAGATGTTACCGACGTTTAGAAAAATATTAATATTACAGCTGTTGTTCGCAAAAAATAAGTTTAATTCTATATGAAATTGACAAATGTCGAATTCACTGCGATCCCAAGAGTATGGACTTATCAGTCTAGTCCGGAGAGAGATGTCGTAATAGAGCTACGAGTAAAATACGTGGCGTTTAAGCAGATATATAATTCAGTTTTGGTTTTAAGTCGCCACATCCTATGTCATTTTTTTTTAAATAGTTTTACAGTCTATTAAAAATACGAAACTAGTAAGGCCACCTGCTTACGGCAAAAATATTATTTATTACTTATTTGTTTCTACCTTACGTGCATAACCTGCAGCTATGTTTTGAGATTGAGTGAGTTATCTTTGAGCACAGGTAAGGACGGTTTACACGGGTAGAGTAACTAGGCCTAGTAACTAGAGCAAATACTCTCCTGACTACTCTACTATCCTACACTTGGTAGAGCATCCGTCCACACGTGTGGTATCAAAGTGGGATAGTTGAGGTACTAGGCCTCGTTACTCTACCCGTGTAAACCGCCCTTAACTAGCTTGTCAACTCTACTCTCCCAGACTGCACATGTACACACTGGTATAGTAACTGGGCGAATGCGCCGCCAATTGAGAAATGCAGTGTTGGGGGAAGTCAAGTGGGCGAGTAGCTATCCACATGTGCTATCTCCTCTACTCTCCCACCTACTATCTTCAGTACTATCTCAAGTACTATTCTACACCGTCCACACGAGCACAGTAGCCCGATTTTCTCACTTGCCCCAGCTACTAGGCCTAGTTAATCTTCCCGTGTAAACTGCCCTGTAGGAAGACCATGTTACTACGACACCACATGTCTGTGATCTGAGAGCAGAACCCCTAGTCGCGTGCAGTATAAACATCCGGCGAGTAACCTCGAAGCTAAGCTGCATAAGGCGTTGAAATAAGCTGATGAAAAATCACGTGCCCCTAACTATCGGGCTAGTTACCATAAGATAGAAACATTTGCAATATATTTAAATAACGCATTTGGTGACTAAGGGCCGATATTATAAACCTCTTTCGAATGACAACCAACTGCTATCCCCATAGAGAAAGCATTGGTGAGCAGTCGGTTTTCATTCGAAAGCCGTTTATAGATACGGCCGTTAGTGTATAGCATATAACCCGCATTACGTAACGACCGTTACCAAGTACCTTACTCTTGACCACATTCTGTCAAAGCCGTATACAATATCTGTTTACTAAATTACAAATTGGGATACGGCCTGAACTACCACACAATATATTTACGTATAGATATAATATAAATAGTAAACTAAATAAACGCTTCTTCTCTAGAAGGCTGGACAATATACACGAACAATTTCTTACAAAAAGAATACTAAGTCGTGTCACTACTTTGAAATTGTGTACGCAAGCCTGTAAATATTTTCAGGATCACTTGAAAAGATAAAGGAGGAATTGTTGCGGTTACCAAAATAATATTGCATATCGCCTAACATACAAAACAAGTGATGTAAGGGAACTATGTTTATGCTACCATCCAATAACTTTAGTAGTATCTGATTTATTATGAGGGACTAGATGAACGAAATAATCACCATATAAGGCCTCGAATTTTAGTAACCTATATTAATTGTAACATAATACATACAAAGTATTTCTGAACAACTATTTCGGTGTTAATTTTGCAGAAAAAAAGAAAGGAAGTTGATAAAAATTAACGCTCCGTGTACAGTATGTATGTTTTTGTTTAAAATTAATCAGATTTTGGGAATGAAACATTTTGATGAGTTGCGTATGAAATACAGGAAATGTAGACCGAAAGTTTTCGTGGAAATAATTTTGTATAGAATTAATCCAATTCCTTGCGTGCACACCTAGGGCTCTGTTTCACTGTCAGTGATTGGATGTTGACGACATTCACGCGTATTGAGGGTTTTACCATCAAATCACGTTTGTATACTGATGCTGTAACATTATTGATATAGTCACAGTCTAACGAAAGACATCTATGTGCAAACACACACTGGCGAATAACCGTGAAGCAGCGCTGGAGATGGCACGTAAGAAACTGAAGCAAGTTGTTGCCTATCTTTTTGCGAAAACCTACCCTGATAGCAAAATAAGCTTGATTCAAGCTTGAATAAAGCTTGCCATGACAAGTCTGCAAGCTTGCAGCAAGCTTGTCATGTCAAGCCATAAGCTTATATCAAGCTTGAATCAAGCTAACTATTCTCCACACGATAAACCTGCAGCAAGCTTGCGAAGAAAGCTTGATTCAAAGTTGCTGCAAGCTTGTAGCAAGTTTGCCTCGTACAAGGCAGGATACAACTGTAAAAATAGGATTGACTCAAGCTTGAATCAAACTTACCAAATAGGGCTTGTAATGACAAGCTTAAATCAAGTCAGTTGCAGGCTTGCCGCAAGCTTACAAGCTATCTGGGTATTTTTCTACGAATAATTAGTTTCTCTTTAACTACACTAAAATACGCTTGTTAAAAAACGATTCGCATTTGTTAGAAACAGACTGATTGAGCTTCAGCTAAAAAGACATAAAAATAATTTCACTTCGAAGCTTAAGTTTCCTAGTGTACTCAAACATGTAGCTGTATAATTCAGTTTTCTCTTATCTTACTTCCTTCTCGTCAGTAATGCTAGCACTTCTTTCCCGCCACACTTTCATCGCAATCTTTGCCCTTGTGTTTCGTTTGCACGGATTACCCGGCCGTGGTTTGCCAGGATCTATTTTACCCATTCCCACGCCCTAAGTATTGCTATTTTCGTTGTATTCATAAAAAAAACATATTTGCGAGAAAACAAAATTCACTTTAATTTACTCCAATTATACAAGTAAAATATTATCAAACATGAGCTAATACTAATACTGCAAACAACAAACAAGATATTTACAGTTCCCCTACTACTTTTCAAGTGATTCAAAGGAAGAGGGACAACCCGCTGTGCAGGGTCTCGTAGATGATGGTCAGGAACGCGTGCAAAACCGGCCTGAGGTACGCTCTGGTACAAGAGTGTTACAGGCAGGTTACCAATGCTCAATACAGATGTACAGTAGTACATACGTAGCTTGTCTTAGAACCTACAAAAATTACTGATTTAGCTTTTTCTCCACACCTAATGCATTACATTGTAATTACACTGAAATAATTTTCAATAATTTTACTTGTGTCCATAGAAAGAAATTCACTGTGATTCAGACGCTAATTTCCAACACAATTCAGGACATCAATACTTACTTACCTTTTAATCTATCACCTTCTTATTAGATCAATATTTTGTACAGACCACACAGATTCTATTACGACTAATATTGCTGAAAAGAAAATAATGGCAGCATTGTAGGGGATGCTCAAAGAGTCACAAAATTGCGACTTTCAAGTGTTATATAATGAAAACTATAACGATTTGGCAACGGTTAATTAGCCTACATCAACAAGGCGCATTTAAAAGGAGCTTTAAACTAACGACATAAACATTATTGGTGAAATATGACCTTAATCCAATCAAGACATCGCGTGACCCGGCTTCAGCCCCCATTGAACAACCGAAATCAATACTTCCGACCATGGGAACGATATAACTCTACTCGGAATTCCAGACTGACAATCCGGTAACATTCTACAACATTCTCAGAAGCCTCCGGAAGTTTTACACCTAACAAAAACATATAGGCCTACAACCCCCTACAAAGCCAACACTCGTGTCAAAATAGTTAATCCCGATTTAAATAACTGAACAAAATATTTTTTTTTTGTAATTTTTGTACTTGGTCTTTTTTTTTTTTTTGTCATCGATCAGCACAAGGCCTTAATAAGAGATACGTGGGGGAAGGAGATAAGGAGTTGGTCAGGGCCTCTTTATGAAAATATCCTAGCATTCGCCTGAAGCGATTTAGGGAATCTCTGGAAAAATGATTTCAGGATGGTCGGAGCCAGGAATCTAACCATGGTCCTCACGAATGCGAGGCGAGTGTTTTACCACTGCTAAACCACGCCCTCAACTTCCTTCAGAAATAAATACAAATAGCTAAGTCTTACACGGTTACAACAATATTTCGCCAGGAAATAGTAGTGTCACTTCCTAGTGAATCATGAACGAGTAATATCAGCTGAAGACTCAACACTAGTTCAGTGACTTGCACTAGAGTCTAGGATGAGACGTGATGAGTGTTACTGGGACGTCCTTAGCACTCACTCCGCATACGTCCAACAAGACGGTCTCCTTAAGGGTGTTCAAGTGCGATAAAATTACAATTATATATGTTTATTAAATCGTGTCAGTATTGTAGAAGATACTTTAAAGCACATTTCCCTCTTAAAAAACAATTTTAGTTCGCATAGTTTTCTCATAACGGTGGGTCAAAGTCATAAATTTCATGTTGTGCTGCCATGCAAATAGTGAAAACCAATTGACTTACTTACCTGAAATAATTCATGATTAACTAACATCGCATGAAGTACGTACGTACAATGTTAACGCCTTTAATTGCAAAAAAATCGCAAATGCACAGGATGAAGTTGCAAACTCAGCAACCTTTTAAAATACAAAAATGGTTATCTGGGAGTATTTTAAATGTTTTGTTACATAGCCCATTGTATGTTATTTCATCGTGAATTATTTCGCTTCAGTAAATCAGTTGGTTTTCATTATTTGCATGCATTGTAACATGCAAAGTTTAACTTTGACCCACAGTTATGAGAGAACTATGCGAGCTTCAATTGTTTCTAAGAGGAAACTATGCTCACAATTATCGTCTACAAAACTAACACTATTTAATAAAAGTATAAAATAATTTTATTATCGGATTTAAACACCAGTGAGAGCACTGCCCATCAACTTTGCTACAGATTTTCTTCCAATTAAATTATGCGGTCACCGCTCGAAGTCCCGCAGTAAAAATGGATCGACGGGAATCTTGTTTGGTTCATTGTGGTGATACGGCACTTATTGCGCGCTTCAAGGTCGCTCTTATACCTGCGTCACTTCTGAGCCTCTAACACGCTGGTAGGCGGTGCCCTTAAGAGGCCGTGGTAGATAAATAATCGCTGAATACTTCAATTCATTTCCACGCTATTTTCGAAGCCGATATGGATAAACTACTCAATGACAATCCCTTGATAATGGTATTGGCCAACTTTATGAGCAAACATTTACCCAAAATAATGCAATTGTTAAGCGAGATCTCTTGCGTTGCAATTAAATGTATGAGATTTCGGCGTCAGATATGCGTTTATTGAGAAAAATTTTTGCTCTTAAAGTTAGCAAAAATTATTGTTTAAGATTGTTGTGCTTTAATTTTTGCAAATTGGCTTCGATAAACCTACAATTCTTAACAGAAGATCTTAGCGCTGAATTATATATCATGCGCTCTTAAGGTAAGTTATTATGCATTACATCTCAAAAACAGCGAGGTCATTAGAGACGTGAGACACACTACTTGATAATGACAGGAGCTGGGAGAGGAATCGGCTATGGCATTTGTTAAGGAATCTTTCCAGCATTCGTCTGTGGTGATTTTGTGTAACCGCGCGGGCGTACATTCAAGAATAATTTTTTTTAAAAATGTTTCGCTATTGAGAGTTGGATACGCGATCACTGACAGCAACTTACCGATAACGGTGAGACTGAAATTTATCCCCTGGAAAATGTTTTCAGGATTGTTTTGTTATGATGTTTCTGCAGACAACAGATAGGCTAAACATTTTCAAGTTTTTTCATATCTGTTCTTTGTTTATCGTTAAAATATTTAATATGAAATATTTACGCCACAGTAAATTAAGTACTCTTATATTAAAACCACATATAGGCCTAAACACGGTATTTTCTAATTGCTATTGGCATGACGGAATAACTCGAATTTTAAATGAAAATTTAGATTTTACCAACATGAATGTTTTGTAAAGCCAGTAAAGTATACGTTAAATTATTTTTATACAAATAATTTATTCAACCAAATGTTTTTAGGCGTAATAATTTTTTTTAACTTAATTATATATTTTCACAAATTCATACAAATTCATAAAATTAAATTTTTTGGGGGTTTTGTATTCTGTTTAGCAAGCGTTATACTTCGTAAGCTGAAATTAGAAAGATAAAACAAGTGATTTCCAAACTAACTAGAATACCGTTCGCAAAGTTTCTTTACTTCCGCATTCTTTAAGTCTGAAACAGTAAATCTTCTCTGGTTACATATTTTGTTCCTGATTCACGATTAGTTTCAAATTCATCTGTGAATAATTACTAAGTAATAATCAAAGTGTATGAACTGATTTCCTGTAGCCTATTTTTTTTCTGGTTCCTGACAAATTTCAAAAAATTTGAAACAGTGAACCACTTCTTATAAACGTTTAATGTTTACTGATAAGCTGTATTGTTTTACTGATTCCTAAGCAGTTTAAACTAATATGGTTAGTGAAAACTTACTGATAATCAGTGAATATTAACTGATTACTTATGTTTCTAACTGGATCCGGAGCACTTTCAAAACGATTAATTAGTGAAAAACCACCGATAATTAGCGTATATTCACCGATGATGACGTTTGCTGTTTTACTAATTCTTGAGCAGTTCCAGCAAATTAGATAACTGATAAATTACTCATAGTCAGTGAATATCATCTGATTCCGTTTACGATTGGAGACAGTGAATAATAGTCACTTATTACCTGCAATTATTTTACTGATATTATTAGACCAATCTGTTTAATCTGGAAATATTAGAATTCAATAAACTTACAATTAATATTAAGATTCCCTGTGAAGTTGTTAAATGTGTAGATTCAGTTTCCCCACATGTTTGCTTCGTCCTATACAAACATGTTTTTCTTTCAGTGGAAGGGGAACGGGGAACAGAGCAGAGACTCGTGAATCAAATGTGAACGACTTCTCGGGGAGGGCGACCCTTGGAGAGACAGGAAACCCGGTAGAGGTCGTAAAGTACGGCACCCAACCCTCAGGGTTCCAATTATTTGTCGGCAACGTCGCTGCGTCAGAAGTCACGCGCGCAGCTGCAGAGATTAGTTCCAGGCGCTCTTTAATATCTGCCCCGCCCCACGCTACACGAACAAGTGCGGTAAAACGAACACGTGCCTGCTTTCAGGCCAACTGACAACTTTCGAATTCAAGCTTCGTAAGGAATGCCAACCCTACAGAGGCCCGTGAACCTGGCACGAGAACTGCGCTGGAACTTGTCACGGCTGTTTCTATACGCGAACACGCTAAACTGAATCTCTCACAGTAACACACTTCAAACCAGGTTCTCATAACTGACGTAGAGAAAATAAATAATTAATTAGATTTTTGCCTGAGTTCTGCTCTTTCGAAGACCAACATATGAAACAAAAATGAATGTTATAGTGATAAGCAATGAATATGTACTAACGCATGTAAGTAAGAAATAGTTTTTGAATATTACGTTGAAAAGTTAAATGCAATAATGGGAGAAAATTATCACGTGTAAATTCTGAAACATCTCACGTAAACTAAATTGCGTGCTCTGCCGTTGGTATCAAGGAGGGGGGAATCGTATCCCACTTCGGATGTCTCCTGTCGGAAATAAGATTACCGTTGTTCAACATAGGAGCTAGGAATACATTATTATATGTTGCCTGCTTCAAAAATAACTTAAATAAGTCTTAATCTGCTGCAGATAATTATGAATGTGAATCTGAAGCCCCTTTAAAACTGATTTTTTTAAGAATAGGTACTCAAAATACTTCCGGTATTTGAATAATCAAAAGTAGAAGCGTGCGTTGTAGTTCACAAAATATCTACTATCCACTAATAACCGTAGGGGCACTGCATAGGGCCATGTGATCCTATTTATGCTGTTTTTGAGAGTTGAATTATTTCAATCGTGAAATGGAGCAGATGTCGGCAAACCGTTACATAGAAATGTTGAATGTAGTTTGTACCTACTATGTTGGCTAGTTTTTTTTTTCAAAGCACAAGTTTCAAAAATTTTTGCTAGTTATCGACTTAAATAAATTTTCTCAAAGTCAATAATTAACCAAAATTAAACGAAATTTTTTTAAAAATTAGCCAACATAGTACAAACTAATTTCAAAATTTCTAAGTAACGGTTTTATGATATCTGCTTCATTTCAGGATTTAAATTTTCAACTTGCTGAATAGTGTAAATATAGACCCGTGGCCTCAAGTTGGCCATCAACCCAAGTCGCAGAACAGCGTGCAGAACTTCGGACGTTACAAGTTGCTCGTAAAGTGGCGGGCGAACGTATGTTAGGTCGGCTTAGTATTAGCATTCAAAAAACGTTACACATGCGTATATCAATTCCTCTATTTAACTGTAAAGTTTATGTTTTTGCATCCGAAAATAGCGGGAATGGCAGTTTTTGAGGTCCTTTTTAGGTGTGAAAACCTTAGCATATAATCTTTTAAAAGTTATAGGCGTGTAAAACATATATTTATCTTCAATGCTACGTCGTAGAACAATAGTCATCACTGTATGTCTCATAGATGTGAGTTGTCTGCGAAAAGTCTGCACGCCAGTTCTATGACTTGCGACTAGAGACTATTACTACTTTTATGGTAAAACAATAATCCATATTGAACATGGAGTTTAGTCAACTCAGAGTGAATGACACAGCGAACATGAATTGTATAAATGTGTTTATGGTAAGTATTACAATCCAGGTTGAACTAAAAACAAGAGCGAAGTTGGAGTCAACTTGGACTGAAAACATAAAAATGCGATCTATCGGCGACAAAACGAAGCACAGAACAGATGATGAACGAAATTAATAGTTTCTCCAAATATATAGCTTTTCATCACGAGACGTTCCACTTGTCTTGTATCTTTTCGCTTTATAAAAGCCGTTTCGTTTTACAAATACTTGCCTTTAGGATTTTCTGTTTAATTATAATTGATCCTCTGTTCTTTATTTAACCTAACCACAAAACTTAGCAATGCAATATGGCGGCCTCTTGGTCCTGCGCGTATTCTTTTCAGTTTAGTCTGTGCTCACTGTAAAATCTCAATACGGATTCTTCACTCCAGGCCACCTCAACAAGTGGAGTGGATTATCTCGCTTCACTCCTACTTCAGTCCACAACAAAGTGTTTATAGTAAAATCTCAACCTGGATTTCTCAGTCCACTCCAGGTTTAATTCGGACTGAAATTTTATCATAAACGTCCTATAGAAGGAGTCGTGACGCGCAAGCTGTGTTGTCCTTACCATTTCCGCAGTTCTGGACATCGAACGCTCTTAGATGCTCTCATAGGCGGTCACCTTAAGTTGCCACCTTATACTGGCCGTGTGTTTGGGTGAGGCTCGGCGCCAAGGGCGATGTTGACCGGCTCATCTGGTGCGGTATCGCCTCTACCGCAAGGCACGACAAACTTGCAGTAGTATTGTCTATCACTCGCCTGACTGACACATTCAGTGGTGGCAAGTTTTTAATCTAAGTCCACTGCTTGCTCTAGAGTAGTTTCACGCGAATACCGTGAGTAGTTTTCCAGACATAAAGCTTTGAAAAAGCCGTTTTAGCCGTTTTGAGGGGCTCTGAAATGATTTTTCTAATCGACGTGATTCTTTGAAACCGCATTTCCGCCGTCGTTCGAACTGCAATTTATTTTCGTACATTGACACAACAGGCGTACGTAGAATAGTTTCGTAAAAAAATTAATTTACGAACACGCTGCAAAGCATTTTAAGCGTTTAGCAGACGAGACTACGAACGAAACGTATTCTGGGTACGCACGAACAAGAAAGACTGCAGCCGGATTCACAGTCAACACTTAACGTATACATATACGTACGTAAAAGTAGAAACACGGAGTGTGCATGTAAGTATTCACATCCTCACGTAGCGTGCGTATGTACGGGAATGAGTTGATCAACTTTCTACGTCTTGCATACGCAGTAAAAAAAATGTGTACATTTACAAGGAAAATCTTGTAAACTAATATCAGAACGTAATAAGTCAGGTAATGAATGTAAGATGTCAGAAACATTTTAAAGTGGTTACAAATATCGTAAACACATCTGCGAACCAGTAAAATAAACGTTAATGAGAAAATTTTTCGATTTGAAACAAAATAAACCTAGAAGACTTGACAAATTTTACAAAACATTTCGTAATTTTACAAAAAAGTGTTGTAAACTTAACCAGATATTAGCTGTAAATATACAAAATTTGTTTGTATATTTACAGAAATGTTTGTAAATATACAAAGAAGTTTGTAAAAGTACAAGTTTTTTGTAAATTTTACAAAAAGTCTTCGTAGTGTTACCAAAAACTTTTTTGGAAACTGGTTTCCAAAAAAATTTTTTGTAAAAGTACAATTTTTTTATTGTGTATGTACGCTAAGTTGAGGTTGTAAATCCAGCATTACGTTGCCGTAAGAACGTAAGACTTAATTACATTTTAAGTATTTTTTTCTCAAAAATTACCTTACCTGATTCGTTACAAACTTTAATATGCGCCATAACTTATTGCCAACATTTTTTCTAACAAAAACCAAATTTTTGCACATCTATATCCTACGTAAGGTTAAAACCGATCGAAAAATGATTACGTGCGAGCGTACGCACGTTAAAGTTTAGTTAACAATTAAGAAACATAAGCACTGGACATATAACACAACAGTACAAACTGCGCACGACCAGAAACCTTGTCTACAATTAATTCACAGTTTAGTTCTTACTGTAATGTTTAGCTAATAACGTTAGTATTCGTTGCTGTAAGTAATACATCCGAAGGCCAATTTTACAATCTTGAAGTTGCATCATATTTGGAGATGGAAATATAAAAAAAAACAGTTAACATAATGTACAACATATAAACAGTGAATGACATTATCTTTGAAAGAGCTGTGCAATGAGAGTGCACGACTGGATGTAGTTCTTTGGACATACTCCATTGCAAGGCAGATTACTGTCAAATACATTATATTTAGTTTCCTTTGACAGACATCTTCATTGCAATGGAGTATGTCCAAAAAAGTACGTTCACACAAGTTAAAGACATTCGAATTGCTTATTCTCGCTTTGTTTCATCATCGTGTATTTGGGAGGCTAAACTAACAGTGCGGACATTCAGTACGTAAAATTATTGATAGCCTTAAAAACAATAATTATGTTCGGTAAGACGAAATTCCTATAAAAGTGGTCAATTACTGTGTTCGCAGTTAATAAGTTCATCTAGCCAGCATATTCAACAAATGTATATCATGTGGTATTCTTCCTGATAGGCTGAAGGCATCTGAAATCATACCCTTTCATAAAATATGAAGTGTACTAAATGTTGGTAATTGCAGACCAGTCTCAATTTTACCAGTATTTTAAGAAATTCTTGCAAAAATTATATGTATACAGTTACTGCAATGTTTGGAATACAGTAAACTTATGTCTCCTAATCAGTTTGACTTTCAACCCAAAAAATCTACAACCCAGGCTGTATATAATTTTATTAGTACTGCGTTAGCCGGAGTCTTCGCATATATCTCAAAAGCATTTGACCATGTTGCTATCACGTAATGATCAAAAAATTAGTAAATACGGAATCAATGGCGTAGCATTACATATTTTCAGATCTTATTTTTCAAACAGAACACAAAAAGTTTGTATTTGGCAGTACAATGCAAATAAACCACTATAGTGAGTATAAATGACATAGCAAACCTGTAAACGTGGGAGTACTACAGAGTTTAGGGGACAAATATTATATGTGTATTTATAAATGACCTACAATCTCTTGTAACATCTGTATCAATAACTATATTTCCAGATGACACCTCAGAACTTATAAATAAAATACTTTATAATTAGTATTATAAAAATACTTATGATATGGATGCACGGCTAACTGGAAATATACTAACTCTTAACGTACTCAAAACCTTCTTAATTTACTTTACAACTATTAATGCCATTTCCAAACAAATTTGCTTTGAAAATAATTTTTAACTAAATAATATGCCTTCAGCGCTTGCAATTGACACTAAACATTTACTTGCAATAATCAATAATAATTTGAGCTGGAAACCACACACCTTACCGCTTGTAAAAGTTTGAGCTAACTATGCTTTGATTCTTACCGTGTCAAGAAAACATGTTCCTTGAATTCTTCCGTTTCGCTCTATGTTGCTGTTGTTAGCTCCTTGATTTCATACGGCTTAATATTCTGGGGTGATTCAGTCAACCGGACTAAGGTGTTTCAAATGCAAAAGAAAATTGTGCGAATCATAGCGAGCGTAAACATACAATCATCATGTAGACCTCACTTTAAAAAACTGAGAATTCTTACATTACCCAGTTCATATCCTACAGTTATTTTTGGCCTAACTAATATCAGCTATCTCACCAACCAAGAAATTCGCTCTCATAATATAACATAGATATATATCTTACCCATCACAAAACTCAAATATATGAAACCAACCCATACTTTGCCGCAACTAAACAAATCAATATTATTACACGATCACTAGGCTTAAGAATACACTAAAAATCAGTTGCTTTGTCAACTTCAAACTTAATTTTAAAAACTGCTTAGTTTCTAAGCTATTTACAACTTTAAGAGTATCGCAAAACTTTGAAAAATATTTTGCCTTTTACATATGTGTAGTTTTTTAATACGTGCAGTCTAGGACTACTATAGGCCGTTCGGAATAAAGTGAACACTAAATATTTAACCTTAGAAAAATATCACTAGCTGTTACTACATACAATTCAACATTACCGATAGTCACTTTACTGCTTGTATGGTTGGTAACGAAATAACACAACATAGTTCCGTGTTTATTCTGTTATGATTCCAAGAGCCTCGCCTGGAGGACGGACTAGAGACGACGGCAGTGCAATCAGGTCAGGGGTTGCACAAGACAAGGACCTCAGCGATTCTCCCCACCTGCTCTGAAGTGTGTCAATATAATGTAATGTATCGGGGGAATCGGGGTCTGTCTCCTTCAAGCCTTCCAGCCGTTACCACTTCGCCAGGATGGTCCTGGGTCGAGACCCACGACGTGCCGCCGTCCGTCGATAGCCGTCACAATCATCGTCAGCCTCCGGCATCATGCTAACGGTGAGGTCTAAGGTGTCCAAAGGGTCACCCATCATAGAGTAGAACAAATAATTTTTTAAACAGCCGCTCCCCTCCAACCTAAATTATGTAGTACAACCGTGTAGTATTTTGTAACTAACTTGTGTAGAGTAAAGCTACCGTAATTATATTACTATATATTTCATTTAACCGTAACCCTCACCCTTAACTTAACCACTTATTAGTTTCAGTATAGAGTGCCTACCTCTGGCTACAGCCACCCAACAACTATAAAAGCATGTGTAAAACCTACTAAAATTACAGTTTTACAACAATTCGTATTTAAATACAACAATACTGAAACAAAATCAACCGACAGCAATATAATTGTATTTTATATAATTAATAAACTTATTTTTTAAACTATATATGTACCTATCGACTGAACAATTTATCTTACACGCGCAAATATAAAGTGACGTGTCCCAGGAGGTTAGATTTTTCCCGTCGTTAGCCGTTACACGCGGAAAGATACAAATTGGCTGGAAATAGATCTTTAGCAGGGCTTTTTCGAGTGCTCACTTTATTCCGAACTGCCAATAATAAATATTCATAAATAAAATAGTATTATTAGTAGATTATATTTGTGATTTGCGTATCTACAGATCTTTGTGTATGCGCACTTTAGTGTTACTAAGTGGCTGTGTATCATCAGCTTTGTTTCCCTTTTTTTTGTGCTACTATGTTCAATTTTATATGGTATTTTATTTTCTGCTAATTTTACGTACATTGTAATAATGTAATTATGTAATGTGTCTATGAGAACTCCTAGCGCATGTATTGTGTGTATCTAGAGGATAAAATGTAAACATAAATTAAATAATTTTGTGCTCTTTTCGCACATAAACGTTTTGCGGATCAGTTAAGCGTGGAAAAGAATGAACGCGGCACGTACAAAATAAACGCTGGCAACGTGATGGACAGCCCTGCGTTCCCCAGTCACACCCGCGCAGACAAGCATTCAACGGTTGACTAGGCTCCCTCTCCTATTCCCCTGTCACCCCTGCCGAGCCCACTTTTCTCAGATATACTGTCACTATCATCCGCGCGTCCCTGGAGAACTCCGTGGTTGTCCCTGGCCTTACTCACTCGATAGGAAAATAACCTGTATGACTGAATCTCTCCCCCCCCCCTCATATTTTCCTTATTGCAAGAAACATATTAACCATTATGTAATGGAAGTTCTGTCCGCAGTTATAAACAAAATACATAACAAAAGTTCAGTAATACACTGAAGTGAAACATTTACTAATATACCTACCTATTAGTCGGCACCATGTTGCCAGTACTGCACATTTTAACTTGTGCAATAACTGTTGCTATGTTACGAGAAAATAATGTCAGAAAGAATTTTTTTACGTTTATTAAGAAATATTTTACATTGTGGAACAAAAACGTAACAAATGTTAGGCTTAAGTGATATGAGTTACAAATAACTACAAATAAAATTTTTCACGTATTTGAACCTATACCTCTGCGAATTGTAGAATTTTATGAAACATGCACGTATATGTGCATGTGATCACAGTAAAACCAACATTTCAAACATGATTTTTTGTATTTTAACGTTGGTAGATCTGCACTGGGGAAAAATAATAGTTTCGTTGTATAACCTTGAGTGCCTTCTCTAGTAGCTATGCACTATGTGCTTGTTGACTGTCCCGAACATGCAATATTAAGTTACGTCGTTCCTGTCCAAACGAACCAAAAAGCTTGGACGTATTTCTACATGCATTTCGCTCACCGTGTTTCAGTTTTCACGCTTAGCCTACATAACTAAATTGTGCACCAAAATTATAACATATTTGGTAGTATAGTAGGCCCTATTTATTTTCCAGAACATACAGAATTTTGCTAAATACCAAATAAAATGGCCCATATCGTGGGGTGTACGACAACTGGATAAATAGGTATCTGGAGACATCTGTAACATTGAAAATTGCTTTTGTCATTCACATACTTATTTTCCGAAAAGAAAATATGATTTGCATCGATGCTCCTAATTAACACATGTATAAACATATGCACTTCCATAGGAACAATCATAAGGGCGGTGTAGGCATCTACAGATAACTTAAACTTGGGAAAATTAAGTTGTCTAGTTGTAGGGTCTAGTACTAAACCCACGATATTGAGTAAACAAAATTATTAGGCTTAGTTATTAGGTGGTTCAGTATTTAGTTTCTAAGTTATTAGTAGAAAACCATGCCAAACAATAAAATGTGTCCTAACCGAACTTTATTAAACTCTTAATGAACATGTAACCAAAATTTAGTAGGCTATGTACAACAATTAGGCCTGTGAAGTTTTCGGTAGTTTTCCTATTTAGATTGTTGTAGTTACGGAACATTGCCTAATAATAAAGAAAGAAACACAACCTAAGAACCGAATTATTAAATTTCTCAAATACGTTACAGCACAGTCTGTTTTACCGACGACATTATGGCATTGTTAAGGTGGGGTGCTCCCTACAAAATTTTAATTGTTTTAATAATTTTTATATTTGTATGGGACTTTGTTTAGCAGAAATACATTGTAACTATTTCTTACAGTAATGTAAATTTTCTAGCTTTCAAAGTTTTTGTATAGTGACATTTTAAGCGAAAATATGCATAAAACTGTTTAGGCCTATACAAGAAATGAAAACCAATTGACTTACAGAAATAAAATAATTCTCACTGAATAATAATGTTGTGGGCCACGCCTCTAGACATGAATAAAAATTTACACAAAATATTTTCAGTTTGTTAGAAAAACTGTTGAATTTGAAATAAAAAATTATCGATTTTCTGTATATATATATATTTTTTTTTACAAAAACATTTCATGTAGTGTTTTTATGCATGTCTATATGTAGCCCGGGAAACTTTCCTTTAATGTGTATTATTTCGTTTCTGTCAGTCATTTGGTATTTGTTTCTTGTATATAACCATTTTATGCATTTGTTGGCTTTGACATGCCACTGTACCAAGAACTATGAAAGGTAGAAAATTTTTATTACTGAAAAAAAAAAATTGTCACAATGTATGTCTACAATACAAACAATATCTCGTACATATATATACATTATTAAAATAATTGAAATTTAATGTGAACTCCCCCCTTAAGGCGGTCGCCTACCCCACGCTTCAAATGCGTTGCAGTGTGTTCGTAAAAAAGTTTTATCTACGAAAATATTCCACGCGTGCTCATTATGCCCACATATGAAAAGAAAACAAACTTCAGACAAGGTCGCAACCTCATTGTTAAGACACCACGCTCATTATAAACACTGTTTCTAAGCCCTCCAACATGGCTGAAAATGGCATTTTCAGATTGCCGTACTTCAAAATGTACTAACCGGATGTATATGAAACTCAGATTGCGACTTACACTGAACTTAGTTGCAGATTCTCCACAAATAAAACTATATGGTCACCGCTTAATGTCCCATAGTAAAAACCGTTCGGCGGGAATCTTGCACGCTAGTTCAGCGCTTGGCTCGTTGAGGCGACACGGCATTTGATGCGCGCTTCAAGGTCGACCTTACTGCTCACACGCGCTGCTAGGCGGCGCCCTTAAGAGGGCGTGGTACATAATTCAACGCTAAAGGCATTAATCTATAACTGTAGGTTTCTTGAAGCCAATTTGCGAAAATTAAAAAACAGCAATCCGAGACAATAGTTTTAGCCGACGTTTTAAACAAAATTGTTTCCAGTGTTACGAACTTCTGAGGCACAAATTCTGACGCCGGAACTTCATGCATTTAACTGCGGTGCAAGAGATCACGCGTAACAAAATAGTATTTCTGGATAAATGTTTACTTATAAAGTTGGCAAATACCATTATCTAGGATTGTCATTGAGTACTTTATCCACACTGGCTTCGGGAAAAGCGTTAAAATCGATTGATGTTTTCAACATTTATTTATCTACCACGCACTCTTAAGGCAGACGCCTACACTGAGCGGTAATGCGCGTTAGACGCTCAGAAGCGACGGAGATATAAGGACGGCCTTGAAACGCGCATCAACTGTCGCGTCGCCAAACCGAGCCAAGTGCTGAACTAGCGTGCAATATTACCGCCGATCTGTTTTTACTATGGGATACTAAGCAGTGACAGCATAATTGTACTACTACTGACCTATAGGAAAGTTCCGCGCATGTTTCTGTCTTAGTTCCACACTCATCCGGTTAGTACATTTTGAAGTACGGCGGTATGGTAAAGTCGTTTTTAGCTATGTCGCAGGGCTTGGAAACAGTGTTTTAATGAGCTTGGTACTTTAAAAATGGCAGTTCGTACTTTTGTCTGAAACGTATTTATTTTTCGTATATTGCACAGTTAGCATAGGCCATATCGAATAGTTTCGTAAAAAAAGTATTTTCCCGCATATAACAACGCATTTGAGGCACGTGGTAGAAGCCACACACGCTAACAAGTTCGTGTATACAAGAAATGATACGTCTTTAATTAATTTTGCTATTTATTAACGGCAATGTAGAACAATGCCAATCAGTATTCAAAATAATGTCCAGTGTTCAGTGAACAGGCGTAAGTACAAAGTATCAATACGAAAATATTATTTAAATTTTGTAATCGTTTTTGTTAAGGTACTATTTCAGTAGCATATACATTTAACAAAAATATTTTCCAAATAACTTTAAGCTTAATCTGTTGTTATTATCAGCCTAATGTTAAGATAAGGGATCTATAATAGTCAATTTAAAAAAAAAATGTAGAATTTCACAAGGTAGGCAAGAAGTTACTCAACAATTTATATTTTACAAGTTCTGTATACAGTTAACCATAAAATAATTTCCTACGTGTCACGTATAATATACTAAATAACTTTTATTATATAGGCTTATGAATAATGTGATATTAGTTCAAACAATTATAATTTTAATATGTCATAAAACAATTTCCTACCAATTTAATCGCTTGTCGAATTGCAAGATATTACCGTCTCATTAGCTGTTTATCTCTTTTTCTTGAAAGCTTATTTAAAGGCGTGGAAACACGTATAGACATAGGAAAGTCGTCAAATGCTTTATTATACTACTTAAAAGAATCATTTAACTGAATATTTGACACTGTCGTATGTAGCACTATTTGTATGTCAATATCTGGGAGGAATGGCTAAATCAGTTTTAAAATTCTGCTCTTACTTGTAACTTCTTGCTTATAAGTCAATAAAGACAAAGCCACAGATTCGCCATTGAACAACCTTGCAACTAATGGAAGCTGTGAACATTCCACTGATTCTAATTTACAATGTGGTTGGGTGGAATAAAATATCGTAGAAAAACAATATGTGAAACTACAGCAATGTGCAACTCTACAAGAGCGGCATGTGTCATTAACGTCGTATTACAGCAACACTATAGCAAAATTGAAAAGCCTACTTGTGGTAATCAGCAGTTTACAAATTTAGAAACAGGCCTGTCACAGGTTAATATTACAAGGTTTTCTCATTTTGATACCTCATTAAATAAATGCGACCGTTCGAAAACAACTCAACGTAATTTTTGTACTAGACACTTGACGTAATTTACATAAGAAATGAACAACACATGAAAAATATTATTAGTGTAAGTCTTAAATTATGAAATAAATCTAAAAAAATAACAAGTGAGTTTCCCCTTAATCTCGACTAGATATCAATTTATAACCACCTACATGTAAAATCAAAGCATAAGTGGTACAGGATCGAGTGAGCACTTTTGAAACCTTAGTTAGGCATACTTTTTATTTTAGATAAAATTTTTAAATAAACAATATAATCTACGTAACAGTCAGTATGTATATTGTACTATATTCAAAATTTGTGATCACCACAAATATTATTTTTAGTTATATTACTCGACAAGATAATCTTTAAAAGTAGCCTACTCATTTTATCGCAAACCCCATTTAACAATGAGCTGCTCCAGAACAAACAGCGCTCCTACCGGTAGGGACTGAAATCAAACATGTCTCACGTTTTTATTCTAGCCAGTCCCACGAACGAATGCACTTTCTACAGTTATGATGGCAGCGTTTTGTGGTCTGCTGTGAACGATATCTAAGATTCTAATGTATGTAATGATGCTAGCATTGTTTCCTAAAATCCCGCTCACTAATCAAGTTTAAAAATATGGCATTCGATTTGTTATTCTGGTATGCCAACAACCAGCTGTCAAGAAAATGCACTCGCTTGTGAGTTATACTGCGTGACTTTTCTATTTTGTCGTGAAATATTATTCGAGACACGATTCATTTCGGGTATTAATCATAGGTTGGGTTGAACGTCAAGAACATATACTTCACTCCAACTTCTCTGACTGAACGTCATCGATTTTGACACACATTTGACGACTGCAAGCCAGAGATAAATATGGTAACAATTCGTAGGGACAATTGGCGTACGATTGGAAATCAATGGAAACGGATATTCGACTTTGGGCACTGCTTGTTTAGGATTGAGAAGCCTAGGCAACTGCCAGATGCAATGAAAATAATATTCGTGACTCTAGATCAGAGACGGTCAACCTTCTCGGAGCTATGGCCCAAATGTTAAAACTAATCACGTCACTGGTTAAGGTAAATAACTTCCGCATCAAATACTTTTTATGAGCTCAACGTTTGTGGAATAGTTTATGTTATAAATAGAGGCGCGAGTATTTCGCATTTCGCGTATTAATCTGGCAACAGTCTAGAATTCTCAGTCCTATACATACACTGGCCGAAGTCGGATAATCATTGGCTTGTAACCGTGCAAGTGGGTAGCACGTGTTACTCCAAGACTTGTTTACTTATTTATCACTGGCTTGCAGTCGTCATAGGTGTGTTATAACAGCTGTCGTCTAATCACAGAAAGAGGGGTGAAGTTTACGTTATTGGCGTTCAACCTGACCTAGAATCAATACGCGAAATAATCCTGCCTGTAGTTATAAAATAGCTAATTTATAAAATATTTATTTGCATCGTACTCTCAATTCATTGCCCTCTTGATGTTTGAACACTTTCTCCACAATGTTTATAAAAGCAGCATTGTCGAATGTGACATTAAATAAATGTGTTTATTGTCAGTGTAAATAACTTTGCAATATAGAGCAAATTCTGAAGCTTTTTGGCAGGACATTTAAACCGATGTTAATAAGATACCCCAATAGTGATAGTCAAGTGGACCCATGTTAGTAATATACCCCAAGCAGTGGCGGGGCAGAGTTTGCCCGCGAGCATAGGATTACCAGTCCCTGCTCTAGATGTTACAGCACGCACCACGTAAGTTAGCGGGTAACGAGCTGGAATGTGTTACATATAATATTACTAGCGTTTTAAATTTGAATGGCTAATTTATATATGTCAATTTCATTCCGGTATTTATAGGCTACTAGGTGTTTTTGCAGCGGCCTGATGCTTGAATTGCTTGAACGTGCCCTGCACTCAGCAGCTGCCTCTCGCCATCTAAGCTGGCGCGCAGTGTAGATAGGATGAAAGTCGCCATTCGCTCGTTCTACCTGAAGAGTCAGGTGAGGACGGGATTCAAGGTAACTGCATCCATTATTCATGAAGCCGTCTGGTCAGCTGCAGGCTCTTCCTAGGCTACCATGGCCGCCTCTCTGGCTTTCTGGTGAGAAGCTTGATTCAGTCAATACCTCACGTGCAGATCTGCTTCATTTAAACTCTCAGGGTCCTAGAATTCCACCCGCAAATTACAGACGTGCGGTGTCTTCTGATTGGCCCAGTCAAACGAGCGATGTATTTGCACATAGACATACTGCCAATAACAATGAAGCAGAGCTGCGGATGTGCGCATAACACTGTGAAACATATTGGCGCAAACTTGTTTTGTCCAAAAATCAATGGCTCTACCTATAACAAACAAACCCTTCGCCGAAGACCTGGTATTACAAAAAATCTTATGTTTGCAGCAATGACTAAATTATGAGTCTTAATCGCTAAGAGATATTACCAAATTCGACATAGTTAATTTTAATTAGGCCTACACTGTTTTGGCAATCTCTTTTGTTTTACGTTACCCTCGGAACTTATGCTAATGAAAATACGAACGTAATTATAGTTTCTGAAAAGATACAAAATATACAACAAACGCAGGAAAAATTTACAAAACATTTATTTAATTGTTTACACAACGGTTTTTATCATCAGCCAGTTAAGTTTACCGGTGTTTCGAAACACACGACAAACCGAGAAAAAAAAGTCTACCTTAACGAGAAATTTTTTTTAAATACTGTAAAAAGAAACATTGGTAACCTACGAAATGCTTGCAAATATATGGTGTAACTACATTAACAAGTTCAGCCAAACAATTAGAAATCTATGTAAACTTAGTAGTTTGCTTAAACAGTTAACCATTCCGTTCCTTCACCTAAGTTATCCGCTTTTCTTTAATTAGTCCGTCTAAGAAATTCCTATCCGTATTGAAGAGTTTGTCAACTTTTTCCATATTTCCACTGCCAGAAAGGTTTCAAATTACTGAATACAACTTTAACTCCAATCTCGGACCAGCCCAGAGATCAGCAGACGGACCCTTTCCAATCATTGGGGGTAATCTTATGATATCGCGTAGCAGGCCGGACGACGAGAGAAGTTTGGGCTTCTAAAAGGGCAGCGTTGGGAAACCAAGGAAAACAGCAACTCACCTCACCCCCTTCAGTAGTGCCACAATAATGAGGACATACACGACGATACAACGCCTTGTTACCCAGTAAACCAGGTCTGTCGCACGCCAAAATTTACCCGATCAACAGCAATCCAGCTTCGGTAAGGTCATCAGGTCGAGTTAGGTGGCAGCAAACCTTCACTTAATTCTATGCATTAATAACCTTTAACATGCTGCTCTCCTCCTTAATTATTTTAACTCATTGTAACTATTTTTGTATTCCGAGTGGACCTACTTGCCGTTCTAGTAGAGAAAATGCCCGTTTATTCATAACTGTCTTAGTTATTTGACACTAAATAACCACCACTTAAGGGATTGGGCCCGAGTTTCTCGGCTTTCGAGAAAATTATTTTTTAAAATTCATACGAGAGTCAATATCGCAAAATAGTTTCGTAACTATTTTGCAAATTGCTTTTACTATACAATGTAATTTTTCGAGACAAACTATATGATGAGCATAGCTAATTTACCAATTAAAAGGAAATTTCGTTAATTAGCTAATTAGCAACTATTTTGCAGTCTTATGACTCGACAAAATTAAAGTATGCAGTTTAAATAAGTCATGACAAAGTTACGAAGCGATTTTACGACATCGGCTCCCATTTATGTTTTTAAAAATAATTTATGTTAAATGCGAAGAAACTCGGGCCCATGCCCTTAATAATGATATGTAACCATATACACAAACATTTTCAGAAAACAATTTGCAAATAAAATTAGCAATACTACAATTGATTACTTTTGTTCAGTTTACAAAAAGTTACTCGAAAATAAACAAATACCGAATTTTTCAGCAAATTTGTAACGCAATTTTGTAAATAAGTAAACATTTAAACGGTTTCTAGTTAATTTAACAACAACATAATCCAATTGGTATGTTTTTTGATAGCGAGGTTTACTAAAAGAAATGTTTCATTCCGTAGCAGAAAAAATTTGCATCTATACATTTGGCCGCATCATGAATTTTATTTTGTTTTACACCTTCAATTATTTATATAACCATATATTCCTTCCTTGTTTTAGTAATTTAAATGTTTTTTAAAATTACGTTTAGCAATTGGAGGTTTTTGTGCAGTGTTTGATTGAGTTCACAGAAAGAATATTCATACTAATGTGAGCACTTCGGAAAACCATTTTTCAGGAATATATAACAAAACCGTATTTTATTTTGGCCTTAGACATTAATTTTAACGTATTAATAAATTTATTCACTGTGGTTATTTATTACTTAGAATGGTATGTTTCAGCATACAAATCGTAGAACGTATACAACTTAGTTGAAAGGAATTATATAACCTGGATTATTCATTTTACCATAAAAAGTCCAAGCTTCGATCGTGAAAACGAGAGAGGTGGTGTGACGGCAACTCGTTGGACTCGCATCCGGGAGGACCTTGGTTCGATCCCCGACCCCGGCTATCCTGCTTTCGATTTTTAATTCTTTCCCGAAATCGCTCCAGGCGAATACTGCATTGGTTCCTTAACTAAGGCCATTGCCGATTCTTTCCTAGTCCCTGTACTTGAATGCAGTTGTGCATAATTTCTTGTGTGACTTCCCTGTCGACGAGACGTTAAGTCCATATAAAAATATAATTTAGAAAATTTAACCTAGTTATATGTCTAACATATAGGCCTATTGTTATTTTTTTTGTGCAAAGGTTTGTGAAAGTACAAAAACATTCTTTGTAATGTTCTAAAACTTATTTATTGCGAATCAAGTGTGTAACGGGCATACTTCGTAGCCATTTCGTGACTCGGTTTGTTCTCCTACCAGTGCCGTGGGTAATGTTTGCTGCTAGTTTTGACAGCCGCTAAACAAATGCCAGTATGCTATTTAAGAGTTTATCATCTTGGCGCGCACGCATGGTTTGTAAAGAAAGGGGGGGGGGGGAGATTAAAGGAGAAAAGCATCCCGCCACCCAAATCATCAGTTTTTTTTAGATCAAGAAGTTATGTATGAAGAGTGATCATAATAGTACAGAAGTAAATAGTTCACCGAAGGAGATATCATCTTCTAAAATATTAAAATTTCTGTCTGCTGTATATTCTATGCTTAGCTTCAAAAAGAGCTTGAACAGCACCATTTTCACCTAAACATCAGGGTTTCCCAGGGGATGCATCTTCCCCCCCCCCCCAGGACACCACGCTTTAAACTCGAGGTATCAGCTAATTAATTTTGTATGTAAACTTTGTGTTATAATTGAGTACAGGGATTAGGAAGCATCATGATGTTCAGGGGGTAGGCACACTGCATTAATTATCACTTAATACGGATCTACAGATTGTGTATAGTGTAGTAATTTGTAAAATAATTTTACTTTGTTTCAAAAAGTAAATTTTTGATAATTTTTATTTATTCACACATTTTAATGGTTGTTGTGCAAATTATTTATCTTAAGTTGGTATTGAACAAAGGTTCCGCGCCCCACCATTGTCTCAGATAAAATCCTGCGTACAGCGCTGAGTACATCAAACATTGCTGGACAGCGTAATATTACGTTATCCGAATTCAAAGTTTTATAACATTCCTCGAAATGAAGAAGACACTAGTTGAACGCCTTGAGATTAGAGGCGATGAAACAACAGGTTAGCGAGCAAGTATCAACCTTACAGCGTGCGTGCTCGCAGCTCACGATAGCGCTCTTGCAGTTCAACAGCACGCAAGATACAGCTGCAACAGTGCAATGCTGTTGCAAGTGTCGATAGCCTAATGATTTAACTAAGGTCAATCCTACTACAGGTTAGAAATATCAACATGAAAAGTTTGTCACAGGGAAAATTTCTGCCGCTTGAGCGCTGCTATCGATAATGCGAGCAAACTGACCTATCACAGAGCTTTCCTGAATTTTAAGTTACATAAAGTTGATCGTTTAAAACGCTCAGTTGGTTTGTTTTCACTTTAAAACTACGTTAAATGACTTCTGCCATTTCCAAACATACATAAATTTAATCTTAGTACAGTTTCGTATTTTATGGTAGCGAAACTAGCGACAGAAATTTTCCCTATGCCAAGCTCTCCCAAAAGAAAACACTTTTTCGTCCTAACCTGTAGTAGAATTAACCCTAAATAAATTGAGAAGATAGTCTGTTCTTTTCCTTTTTACCTTGAGATTCGATTTACAGACGAAATCTCACTAGCAACTCCTCTTAAAGGGTTTGTGGGGAGGGGGGGGACGGTTTTATTGTACTTTCAATTTTTGAGCCATAACATTTATTCAAATTGTAATATCAATATTTTCTCTTCGACAAAGCATAGGATATATTCTTGGTAATCTGGTTGACATAAATAATGAAATCTTTCTTTAATTTTCCATGCAGAATCATTGCAAGAGAATTCTTAAAAATTAACGTTTAATTTTCTTCTAAATAGTCTGCATGACCAATTAAAGATTCCATAATTATCTACGTCAAGCAGTTTACCAAGAACATATCCTGTGCTTTGTCGAAGAGGAAATTTCGATAATGCAACTTGAATAAAAGTTATGCCTCAAAAACCGAAAATACAATAGAATTGTCTGACTCTCCTCCTTAAGGGCGCCGCCTACCGGCGTGTTAAAAGCTCAGAAGCTAAGGAGCTATAAGGGCCACCTTGCCATGCGTATCAAATGCCGAATCGGCACGACGGACCAAGCGCTAAACAGTGTCCAAGATTTCCACCAATTATTTTCTACTATTGGACTCTAAGCCGTGACCATATTATTTTGTTGGTTGACATTCTTAGCAAAAAACAGTGCACGTTCCTATCTGAGATTCAATTACGTCCGGTTAGAACATTTTGAAGTACGGCAGTTGAAAAAAAAAACTGTTTTTAGGTATCTTGGAGGACTTATAAAGACTGTTTTTAATTAGCACGGTGTCTTTGTTTCTACATTTTTAGCGATATAAATTTGTCCCTCCTAAACAAGCTCATATATCAAAAACCTATATGGCAGTTTTTTTTAATCGCCTTCTCCATCTTGGCTGATTTTTTCAAGGCAGTAAATACGATGACGTTAGCTAATTATGTAGTCTAATGAACGAAATTTTGGTTAATAGACTTTTTAGTCGAAACCGTTAAATTACTCGCTTTGAAAAATTAGTTATCACGACAAACAACCATTTTAAACAAAACTGCCACAGAGATTTTTAAAATTTGCTCTCGTTTAAGCTTAAAACCACTAAAATTTGTAAAAACCGTAGAAACTAGAAAGCATGGCCTTAACAATGTAATCCTGTGCTTGTCCAAAGTGTATTTTCTTTCCGTGTATTGGCACGACGGACACAAGTGAAATATCTACGTAAAATAACGTATCTCCCTGCATATTACAACGCATTTAAAGTGCGTGGTAGGCGGCTCCTTTAATGTGTATAACTAAACATAATGTTGTGATTTGGCGTCTACTGACCGAGTGAGGTTGTGCAGCGGTAAGACGCTGTACTCTATTTCGGAAGAACCCGGGTTCGATCCCCGTGTCCGGCCGACATGATTTCAATATGCCATAGGTTCCCGAAATTTCGCCTTGGATGGGTCCTTGACAAAGGCCGTGGCCGATTCCCCTTCAAGGTCCTGTCATTATATCAAGTTGTGTTTCACAATCGCCAGTGACGTCAATGCTGACGTGACGTAATGCCTACTTGTTTTACCTTGTGTTCTGCTTGCGTGTCGTTCATTGTTAAACCAGGTAGTTTTTTTATCGTATTAAATTAGTAAATATAGTTTCTTTGGTCATTTAACGTGCCATCGAACAGCACAAGGCCTTGGTAGATGTGCACGTGGGAATGGAGGAAGGGGTATGCCACCCGTGTCGCTAAACATGCTCGATTAGTCTTAATTTATTCTTGATTAAATATTGGCATTATTTGTTCGATAATATTTCAATAGGGACTTAGCTAATTACCTTACATTTCGTTACGTACAATGAATTCTAAATATTTAAAAGCTTAAGAATGAAGTAATTGAGGTAATTAAAAGTTTAAGAAAATAATTAATTCCCAACGAGTAGTAAAGACTAAGTAACTCCTAGTACTAATTTAGCCTAATAATACGCACCTAATCATACAATGAATTGTTTCTATTAAGATTTCTATTAAGAATTATTGAACTTCAACTTATTATTCTCTTGCAAAGATTCTGCATGGCAAAATTAATTAAATATTCCATTATTTTTTGTGTCAAGTATTAACACGTATAACTTATATCCCATGTTTCTTCGAAGAGAAAGTATTGATAACACAATATGAATAAATGTTATGGTTCAAAAACTAAAAATACAGTAAAATCGTCTAACACTTCCCCTTAAGGAGCCATCCCAGAATTCGCCTGGAGAGATTTCGGAGAACCTTGCAAACCCGAAGTGATGATGGCCAGAGCCGGGATCCTACCCAGATACTTCCGAATGAGAGGTGTGGGTTTTATCTCTGCTTCAACACGCTACTACTGGCAATAATTCGTTAATACTGTGTAATGTGTGTCACAAGGCAATATAAAATTAACTGTCCATTAGCGTGCACGGCAGTTAATATTTGTTAGGGGGGAGGGAGTATGTCCAGTGACCTATACGCTGAGCATGTCTGTAAATGTTGGATCCCATAGTTCCTCGCCCGGGAATATTGTCATTTCGATGTGCGCAGTTTTCATATAAAACATTTTAATATAACGTTGTTAGGATTAGTTATATTTGTAATAGATACATTTGACTTACATTTTATTTGGCGGGTCTATCCCCTTATTAATATTTTTTGGGAGGGGATGATAAATTCACCTCCTGGGCTAGGCACGCACGTGGGTTAATTTTAGAACTAAAAATGTCGATCGACATAGCATCAAACGTCTGCAGAACATAAAAGTAAATCCTAAGAACTGACAAATTTGACTGCATTCATGCGCAAGTTGTTCGTGAGGGAAGTCGTGTATAGAACGTGCGCCGTCTGACTTCGTTAAGCTCGGCTGGTGCACTCGCATTGAAAGTTTGTACCCGCAAGCGTTCATTAGTGTGTACCTTCCCTTCATAGGGAGGCTGCAAGCCCTTGTTGGGAGGCTGGAGTGTACGGTTCCCTGCACCGCTCCCGCTGACAATCATTCAGTAACACACCCGAGGTAGAAGACTAGCTCCCCCCCCCCCCCACCTAGGCTGTCGAACTGCAGCATTATTATCTCCGCTCGAGCAGCGAAGGATCACTCAGCGGTTTTTTTTCTTTCAAATACTAACTGGTTCCCCCTTACTGTAACCGAGAGACACACGCGCGCGCACACACCTTTATACTTACCTGCACGTTACTATGAATAGGATGTAAAGGGATACTGAATGAAAGGGACATTGAATAGAGTAGACCCAGGAAGGAGGGACACAGTCATCCCCGAAACCCTCACTTTGATATGAAAGTTACCCGTGAATTTTATATACTTACACTTTGTATTATCAATATCAGAGACTATTCACTTATAACCACTGGTTTTTCACTTTATTCCTGATGTAGGAGTTGAAACAAATTAAATCAGTGAACAGCACTGGCAATCTCTAGATATTCATTAATTCACCATTGAACCGTCTACACTTTGGGTAGCCACTAATTCACCGTTGTGATATCTACACTCTGGGTAGCCACTAATTCACCATTGTGATGTCTACACTCTGGGTAG